>LGRX02003899.1:0-24633 GCA_001247695.2 Cymbomonas tetramitiformis | reverse complement strand
GCTTGGCCTGATCTGCATGTGAGATGCGAATGCGTCATCTCTGCAGCTTGGCCTGATCTGCATGTGAGATGCGAATGCGTCATCTCTGCGGCTTGGCCTGATCTGCATGTTGAGCGTGCCGGGCCTCGGGGGATGGGGCGAGGATAGGCTCGCACGAGAAGCTCCTCCTTGAGCTCGCCGAGGTCGTAACGCATGTCACGCTCAGCTATGCATGCCAGCTCCCCATTATCTTGCTTGATCATCGCTTGCCAGGGTCCTGGATACTCCCTGCGACCATCCCTTTCACGCTCAGCTATGCATGCCAGCTCCCCATTATCTTGCTGGATCATCGCTTGCCAGGGTCCTGGATACTCCCTGCGGCCATCCCTTTTCTCCCGCATCCAGGCTAGAATGGTCGCCAGCTGTACTCCCTGGCAGGTCTCTGAGGCAGTCCAGAAAGCCTTCAACCACAGGACAGCATGCACCTCCCAATATAGGCACACCACCACCTAAGGCAAGCCAGGCGACCATCAACCATTATATTATGCATCCGTCTCCGTGCGCACAGCATGCGGGCCACCTCCGTGAGGCCCCGGACGGATGTTTGCGAAAACGGTTTTTTGAAAATTTTGCGCCACCAGGAGAAAGTGCAAAGTGCATAGAATTGCCGTGTAGGCTACAATCGGGGAGAAGTGTAGGCTATCGGGGAGAAGTGTGGGCTATCGGGGAGAAGTGTAGGCTATCGGGGAGAAGTGTAGGCTATCGAGAGGAGAAGTGCTATCGGGGGGAGACGTGTAGGCTATACGAAGGGAGAAGTGTAGGCTATCGGGGAGGAGTGTAGGCTATCGGGGAGAAGTGTAGGCTATCGGGAGAAGTGTAAGCTATCGGGAGACGTGTAGGCTATCGGGGAGCGTAGGCTATCGGGGGAGAAGTGTAGGCTATCCGGGGAGCGTAAGCTATCGGGGAGAAGTGTAGGCTATCGGGGAGAAGTGTAGGCTATCGGGGAGAAGTGTAGTTGACAGCTCTTTCAGGTCAGGGCGTCACTGAAGCGCAAGCATGGCTAACAACTTTGTCGGGGCAGGGTGTTACCGGAAGAGGGCGCCATTGTAGTTGACAAGGAAGGGTGCTACTTCCACGGACTTGGAGTAGGCGCGCTGCCGGATGTAGAACATGCTCTTGAACTGAGACAGAAACTCGAATTGAATCTCCTGTGGTGGCCGCCCTTCCGTTTCATTAGACTGATCATTTGATCGAGCGGCACTAGGCCACGAGCGTATAATAGCGCACGTTTCACCGGGAGTGCGGTGTAGTACCGCCAAGAGCATGATAGCGCACGTTTCACCGGGAATGCGGTGTAGCAGCCCGACACAGCAAGTTTCACCGCCAAGCGCTTAAAGCAGCCCGACACAGAAACTTCCGTTGCACTTTGAAACACCTAACTCTGATGCAACCATACCCCCCTAGCACCCTTGGGCAGGCACCAGATACGTCAGAGTGCCGCGGGAGCCCACGAAGGCAGCCTGACCCAGCGGCCCGAGAAGGCGGCATGCAGGATCCAGATGAACCAGTCTCACGCAGAACCTCTCGCCGGTGCACAGCGATATTTGACTGTCACTGCACCAGCATGTGCACAAGTGCTGGAAGCATGCTCAGCGGCAGCGCTTGCCGGGTTTGTCACTCGTGGCCTACAGTCTGGGTCCTCGCGGTGTTGCGGCCCTGGGGGAGGGACACCTTTCCGGGGAAGCCGAAGAGGCCGAGGTCAGCACGCAGGGTGTCAAGCTCGAGGCACCAAAGAATCATAGTTTTGTCCTTCACCACCTCCTCGGTGTACTTGCGCACCTGCAGCGCGGAGCCACCTCGCGTGCCCGCTGTCAGTCTCAGAGCTGCAGGACAAGAGAGAGGGTCTAGGTCACAGCGCCGTGGATGGCAACGGCTCATCGAATCGAAAACCCGGCTTTGGAAGCGAACTTCGTGGACACAAGAGCTGACGGAGCCCCCGCAGAAGGCAGCAGGCTAGGGGCAGGCGCGCCGCGCTGGCGCACCGTGGGCAGCTCCACGGTGCTCGCGTTGACCGCGATGAAGATGTCGTTGTCGTTGTAGTCCTCCACCAGCTCGCCGGAGCCCACGGCGCCGCCGAAGAAGCCTCCAAAGGCGCCCTTCTTCTTGCCTGCCCCCGGCCCCGGCCGCGAACCAGTCGATGATCAGCAAGCACAGGGTCGACAGGTTCACCGTCAGATTAGGTCTCTCCGTGGCAGGGTGTCGTGCACTGCAGCGGAACTGCGGCTCGGGTGTTCCAAGTCGAACCCTGGTCCGGAAGTGAGAGGCACTCTTCCGCAAGGAAACAAAGCCCTCCCCGCGGCGACCTTCGTGAGCAGAGCGAGAACTATCCTGCGAAAGGCAGTCAAGGATAGAAGTTGGACCCGCCCAGTTTCAGCGCGTCGCTTGCTAAGCCTCTTCCTTACCTGAGATGATTTCCAAGAGCGTCATGTGCTGGGGAGGCAGTGCCGAAATTCCAAAGGGTGTGAATCTGGAAGGGGGGATGACAGCTCCGGGCATGGTCTGCAAAGATCACCTGCCATGCAACCGAGAGTCACGCTGTCTCCCGCGAGCTCGAGCGCCGGCTCGAACCTGCGACACCGAGTGAAGGAGGCGAGAATCAGAAGAGCAAGGCAGCAATCCCCTTTCAAAAGTCACTAGGACCTCACGTGGAAAGCACTCTGCATGGTGCGCCCTCGAGGTCGGGTTTGCCTGTCTGCACAGTACACCTTGAGAATAGTGCACACTACAACAACGATCGTCTGCTCGCTTTCTGACGCTCCGCTTGCGTTGCGGAAAGACTAGAGCAACTTCCGCCAAACTATGTAGGTACACAGGGACCGCCCGGAAAAAGAAACGCTCGGCAGCTGTAGAGTAAAGCATCTGTAGATTAGAACTAGAGACTGTGCACCGCGTTGGGCATAAAAAGTCCTGGAGTTGATATCGATTCCGAGCGGTTTCCCCAGCTTTTGTCCATAAATCTCTCTCTAAGATCTTACGGGCATAGCATTTTGCGTGCAGCGTACCTTTCGGATGCGCGAACCAGCTCAGGACCGTCAGGTACAAGTACGCAGACCTTCAGGTCAGTGCCTTCGGACAACTGCTCACGAGACAGCCACAGCGCACTTACTTTCACCCGGCCGGGTGTATGCACACGCAGACTCGACGAGAATACGCTTCACTGATTGTTTCAGCTACAGAATAATTTCGTGCTTGCGCAAGAGGCGAATCGGCGTACCCTCTTAGCTGCCGATATGGCAAGGGCGATATTCGCATCGATGAAGCTGTCACTGGCATCCTTGTATCCTGAAACAAGACGTATAAGCTAAAATTTCGAAAACAGAATGATAAACTCTTGCTAAACTTACCACTAGTGTCACTGCTCAGGGGATATTCGACTTCCATCCGTCGGCAGCCGTCCGCGAGACCCGTCTGAATGCTCTTCACGGCGTCGTCCACAAGAACATCAAAAGATTCCGGTCGGTAAGTCTCCCGCCCGGGGGCCTTGTCTGCGCTCACAGCCTCAGCATCACAGGATGTACGAACGGCGCCAGCTCTTAGACGATGCGCCTGCTTGCGTTGTGGGATCAGCGCTGCGCTGTGTACACGTTTGGGGGCGACGGGCTTGCTGTAAGCCGCATATGCGGGGCAGGAGTGCCTGCTGCGAGATGTCCGGACACCAGCGAAGACATTGAGAGGTGCTAACTTTTGTATAGTCGACATTTTCCCTGGACTGGTTCTAAATTCTCTCTTGTCTGAACCAAATGGATGCAAACAGGTTCCACTAATTGCAGCAAAAGAGTATACTTGTCACGTCTTTCGGCTTGTATAAAGGAGCATCTCAGCAACCAAAGAAATCGCAGAACGGACAAGGCTAGTCGTAGTGTGAAGAATCCGATCTCGCCACGATGTAGAACCAAGGAGGTGGAAGGTTTATGTACGATCGTTCGATCATGCCCTAATAACAGCTGCAAGTAGATTACATATAGAAGGAAAATCTTCTACAGCTGTACACATCTTACTCGTGAGATTAATGCCAGACATATGCGACAAAGGCGTGGCACTCTCGATGATGCGGGGAAGACTTGCCGACGATGAAGAATTGGACGGCAGAGAAGACGGGCGGGGGAGGGGGAAAGTGGTGATGATAAAAGGGGGAGGGGGCGGGAAGTAGATGGAAGATAACGGGACCGCGACCTGGTCACAAAGGGGGGGTAGGGGTGGAGAGGGAATCAAAACTCACGGAAAATGAGGGTTTCGAAACCAGGGCGGGAAAGGAATTAAGCGAACACTGACAATATGTGCGGGATATGACAGTGTGATTGGCTATCCTTCGTATGTACTATGTGTTCCGTATAGTAGGTATCTCCGAAGCTGGGTCCGCGTAAACGCGTCGTGACGCTGACGGGAAGGACGAAATACATATACACAAAGGGTGGATATATATAGGCCAACCCGGCAAGAAACAACGAGTGGGAGGCAGAGGCCACTCAGCATATCACAGTCTAAGATGAGATAATAAAATAACTTAGGTGTTTTATTCGTATCGGACGGAACTGGCGGCAGGCAAGATGCAAGTGACACTACACGGCGAGGGGTGACACAGGAAGAGACAGTCACCCCCATTTTATGGGGGGGCGAAAGTCTGTCTCATGTGCTGCGGGGATAAGCTACTCCCGCAAGCCAGCCGGCAATCCTAGGCTCCAGCGGTCGAGGGTGGATGGCGGCGTAGCTCTCGATGGTGGATGAAGTCGAGCGCCGCCAAGATGCGGTCAACCAACGCCCACGCGGTGCGGGGCGAGGGTGGACGGCACCACCAGAGCGCGTGCGGTGACGCGGGCACTCTGAGGGAGGCGAAGGCGGAAGACGAGGTGTGCCTCCACTCCGCCGCACACAAGTGCGAAAGCAGAGGAAAAGCGGTGGGATGAGGTCTGCAGCAGCACCAAACACCACCAGGCAGTGGCCAAGGGGCACGTAGGGTGGAGGGGAGAGTGGAGGATGCTGCGGGGTGAGCTCGTAGTGGTCAAAGCTCATGTCGGCGATGGGTTTGATGCGACTCGACTTTGGTGTCTGGTGCATAAGCACCACCAGACACCACCAAACCATAGTCCGCGGTAAAAAGCTGCCGATGCGCTCGAAGGGACGCAAGGGCATCCCGAACAGCGGCCATGCGAGCACGTTGGAGCTCAACAAACATGGCCGACAGCAGGCTGCAGAACTCTGCGGACCAAAAGATAGGGTTCCCAAGTGGGGAGATAACTTTTTGAAAAATCAACCGAATCCAGCGATGGAAGGGTCAAATCGGGGTAGATTTTCGCGGGGAAAACGGTGGTGACGTCAAAAACGTCGTGCGATAAGCCAATTTTGCTGCAGTTGAGGTGCTGCTGGCCAGAGCGCAAAGTAAAATCGTCGAGGACAAAGGTGCTCGCGTAGATGTTGGGTCGAGGACAAGGTGCTCGACGAAATTCTCGGTGTCGATGAGGCACACGAGGTCAAGATGGAGGCGTAGAGGACAAGGGTGCTCAAATGAAGATCAACGACGCGAGGGGCGACGTTGCGTACCGCAAGCAAGGTGGTCGCGGGATCAGAGAAGGCGAGAGTGATGAGCGACCACTACCAAGTGGTCAAGCCCATAACCTGACGGGAAGGACGAAATACATATACACAAAGGGTGGATATATATAGGCCAACCCGGCAAGAAACAACGAGTGGGAGGCAGAGGTCACTCAGCATATCACAGTCTAAGATGCGATAATAAAATAACTTAGGTGGTTTATTATCGGACGGAACTGACGGCAGGCAAGATGCAAGCGACACTACACGGCGAGGGGTGACACAGGGAGAGATAGTCACCCCCATTTTATGGGGGGGCGAAAGTCTGTCTCCCCATGAGACGCGTCGTAAACGTCGAGGTCTAAAATATGTTTAAAACGCGCGTTTAAACATCCGATTTTCGCTACAATGTTAAGGATTAAACGCGCCTTTAATCGGTGTGGGCGGGGATATCGCGTCTGGCGCGACTGTGTGACACCCGAGACCCGACATCGACAGCCGACACGCAGTCGGCGATCGTCACTCCACTCGCCTCTGATGATAAGGCTGCTATCGCGAGCCTTCAGAAATATATGATATAATAGATAGTGCAAGTGTTTATTGAACAGTAAACACGCGCACAGCTTATAAGCGGGTGATGAGTGCAGACTTCGACAGAAGATACTGTGCTGGAAGTGACGCCCCGACTCTCATTCCTATAGTTAGGGTGTATGACTGTCACCGGTCCCGGAACCCTAGACCCCGAACATATAACGGGAAGATTGAGGATTATCCGTTTATCTATTCTGATTACCACACTACGAATATACAGTCAAGCTGATATATTCAGCAGGTTTGGTACCACGCACGCTTAATTTCACACTGCGATTTTGGCCATGATTGGCTAAACACCGACGCTTGAGATGGGGTGAGGAGCCCGCGTTAGAGAGGTCTTCGGTACGGGCGGTATGGCTCGGTTACGGACGCGCGGTTGATTGGACATGATTGGGTAGCGCTGACGGCAGTTTATTTTCCGTGAAGTATCGTTGGGCTGGATTTTGTTGTTTCTGGTCTCTAGAACACCGTCCGACATTGATCACGTCCTTTCGTCCCGCACGACCGCGTGCAATTTGCTGTTTCCCTGATTATCCTCGACGACCCGCCGCAACTCGCTAGCCGTCGCCCACGCCGTTAACCTCACCTCGCATTTTCCACCTCACCCTGTCTCTGCAGTCATTTCACTATGGGTACTTCTACGAGATCGCACACTGCGGCTGCACGCCGCTCACTAGTTACAATTTTCGACGATGCCGCAGCTCGACATGCAACCACACCAGCCACTCCTACGCTTACGGCTACACCGACTGCCCAATCAGCAGGGGCAATGTTCCTCGACGCGGTCAGACGTCTGGCGAAGGAGTCCTTCGACGAGCGCGCCGCCAAGCTCGTCATCAAGAAGGTGTACGACGACAAACATGGGCGTTTTGATGGTACGGAGGTGAACGTCGGCTCCGTTTTCGCCCGTCTGGTGTTGGCATTACGGGACATTTTCGTCACTGAGGAGTCCGCGTTTTTCCTCTTTGTTCGACCTGGAGGATGTCACCCTGCCCGTACGCGCTGAGGCGAACAAGCTTTTATTTTCGACACTGGAATTCATCGTTGCTCCAGTGTCACCCGCAGCAGACTGGATGGAGTCTTCAGCGGAGGCACACCCGTTCGATGGGAAGCGGGTGTTGCTGGAGATCGCTAGGATGCTTCTGGAGTCCGGCGGACCCTTCCAGGGCACCGCGGACCTTCTGGCCATCAAGATCAACCAGTTCAACCCGTCGCGAGCAATCGCCGCCTTCAACGCCGCTCTCCGGTCCGCCCGACGGAAGAGCACACTCGACGACATGGAGGTCAAGTCCCTCTTCATCAAGTCCCTCGACCCGGTCTTCTATGCCCCGGTGGTCAACCGTCTGTTGTTACACGACCAACGTGCGGCGGAGTCTCTTGCCACCATTCAGCAATGGACCCGTGAGTGCTACGCGCAAAACGGGAAGGACTCGCACGTCCCGCCTGCTACGCGCACAGTCTCCGCCCTCACAATGGCTAGGCAGAGCGACGACGAGGACTACAAGACCGTCTTCGGCGAACTCCGCCCACCGGTACGTTCGTTCCGTTGTGCCGGCACCCGGCATGCTCCGCTACGGCGGAGAAGCATTGGCATCGGGACTGCCCGAACGGCGGGCCACGCGGACATGTTGGGGTGCACGGTTTCAGCATTGCGGACAGCGAGAACGACGTGCTCGCCATGATGTTCCAGAACGCCGTAGACGACGACGACGCCGCTCGTTTCGACGCCGTCTGCTACATTGCAGACGGCAAACCGGAGCTCTACGACACCGCCTCCGCCTTCTCCTTCGCTGTCGCCGAGGAGCGGGTACCCGACACCATCGACGAGTACCTGGGGTACCGCCAACCCGCTGACACCCGCCTCGGGGTTTGCGCGGTTGGTGGTGCTACAAACATCAACAGCTTCAAGACCCATGCGGAGATCCCTGACGGCGCTCCGGTCGTGCCACCACCACCGGCACTGCCCTCCGCTCCGCAGTCGGTGGTGTCCGACGAGGGGATGCACCCCATCAACGCGCTACACGCACACGAGCCACACGCGACCTTCATGGACAAGTTCGCGTTCAACTTGGACATCGAAGGACCGGAGCCGACCCTTGCCATGCACCGCATGGGCCCCGTCGCGCCCGTGGACTCCGTCTCCGTAACGACAGGCGACTCCGAGGATGAGGACGAGTGTCTTCCGCCGCCGCGGCAGGCTTTGGGATGCGACAGACCGCCGGTGGGTCTTGGGTTCTCCGCCCTAACATCTCTCGCGGTCTGCTTCCTGTTTGTTGTTTGTGCAACTGCCGCGCCTTCACGTAGTCACTCCGCGCCGGCATCTTCAGCAGCAGGGCGCACCGGCGACGAGGTCGGTGGTGCTGGTGTACTGACGCCCATAGCCATCCCGCCGGATCTCTACTGGCAGCCGGAGGGCTGGTACCACAGCTGGTACCGGGCTACGTACGGGTACGGGTGGACGTGGCTCCCGGGCCCCCCGCAGCCACCCGAGGCGGCTCCAATTGTTACCGAACCGCCCTCGCCAGGTGGTGCTCCGCCATCGCCGGACTACGTGCCACCCGCCTGGGGCGGTGGAACCGAAGATGAGCTTTCTTCTTCAATTCACCACCGGACCGGACCGGTTGCACCCGGTGCAACTGCTTGCAACGACATCGGCACATCTTCAGTTCTCTCAATTTGCTCTACGCATGATTTAACAAACAGTGGTACCAGCTCTCCTGGGCGCTGTAACAGTGGCACCGGCTCTCCCGGGCGCTTTCGACGTGGCTAGAGTTACCGGGATTGAGATTAGCCTGCCTCCAGAATGTAATGCTGTTGGTTCAGGTTGCCCCAAGATGGGCTTAATTTAGGGTTTTAACTGTATCCGTATTCTGCACTATGCCTCACTAGCTGCTAGTTTCGGGAATTACCCTGCCAGAAAGGACAGGTTCTCCTGTAGGATGCTTATTTCCACCGAAGCTGAGTAGGTGTTTGTTTCAGTTCCGTGACCACCTAGTTTGCCAATCACCACCCTAGGTGGTGTGCTGGAAGTGACGCCCCGACTGTCATTCCTATAGTTAGGATGTATGATTGTCACCGGTCCCGGAACCCTAGACCCCGAACATATAACGGGAAGACTGAGGATTATCCGTTTATCTATTCTGATTACCACACTACGAATATACAGTCAAGCTGATATATTCAGCATACTGCTCTAGCACAACGCTAGCTCATCTATACCGAATGCCTCCCATCTCACAGATGGTACCGCTATTGGGTTGTGAACCCGAGGCATTGGTTGAACGACTGGTATCGGCAGAACGAATGGTGCGTTCGCCCTATGATACCCGCATGCTTGTTCCGCACATGCTAGAAGCGAAGATGATTTCTTCTCCGAACCGTTCGGTACTTCAAGAAGGTATCTTGCTTCGCCATCTTCGAGTCCGACTTACGGCCTCTCGATGATAGGTGTCATTCAAGTCTTTCCTTGAATAAATGACAGATGATATGACTTATCATCTCGATGACATGTACAGTCATAGTCGACCGTACAGACGACTGTCTGTCATTATAATATATGACATGACTCGACATGACATGACATGGTATGACATGTCTGACAGGTATGACACGTATGACATGTATGACACATGTGTCATCGGTCATAACCCTGACAGATCTCCCCTCTTAAAAGAGTTGTGACCTCACAACGGGCATACCTTTGTATATGTCTTTGATGTCTTTGTTGTTGTTGCTTCTGCTGGTACCAGTCTTCTTACACCGATTTGAGGCGTCCCTCATGGTGTTTTTAGGATTTTGGGGGGAACTGAGTCCACTTTGATAAAAATACGTATAGGGTGAATCTTGCACCCCCAACAAAGCTCTTATTAATCGCATCCCGCATCATTTGCCCCCATTTTCTCCCCCGCCCTCCCCTCTTCCATGTCCCCCTATTATCTGATGTGAGATGAGACTTTCAGCCCGCCCCCATAAGGTGGGGGGCAGTCACACTCTCTCTGATCACGCCTTGACCCGAGGTGCCACGTCAGCTTGCTTCTCTCTTCACCGTTCCGCGATAATAAAACCCCAAAGTTATTTTATTATCTCATCTTAGTCTGCAGTGAATTGTGGTGTCACTCCCTGCTAGTGCTTCCGCCAGTCTAATATATAATATATATTAGCCTTTTCTATCAGGTTATCGGTCCACCATCTTTGGTGTGACATCCTTTTCTCGGCAACTTTGATCACGCACGTAACCCGCACGTAACCCGCACGTAACCTGCACGTAACCTCCGCACGTACCTCGGAAATTTGTAATTTTTCGACCAACTTCAACCGAATTTAACGAGACCTTCGCCCCTACGTATCGGCGTTTTTGATTTCGCCGCATCTCTTAACTTTCAACAGACATTTACGCCTTCAACACTCTGGCCAGCAGCGCCTCCGCTGCCGGAAAATTGGCTTGCCGCACGACGTTTTTGACCTCACCGCCGTTTTCCTCGTCGAATTTTACCCAAATTTGACTTCTTCATCGCTCGATTTGGTTAATTTTACGGAAAGTTACGTTCACACCAAGCACCCAAACGCGCTCTCGACTATCTGGCCAGCAGCACCGCTCCTGGCGGGAGAACGGTTTACCGCACGGCGTTTTTGACTTGACCGACGTTTTCCCCGCGAGAATCTACCCCTAGTTGACCCTTTCATCGTTTGATTTGCTTAATTTTACGAGAAACTCGCTTTTCGCTTGGGAACCCTAATTTTGGGTTCGCAGATTCTTGATGAAGACGGTGAAAAATATATATATACATATATATATCAGTCTACCTAAGAACAAAGCTGACCAGCGGTGGTCACGAAGGAACACTGTAAGTCTAAGATGAGATAATAAGAATACAGGGTGTTTTTATTATCGGGCAGAAACTCGGGAAGCTAGCGGACGTGGCACCTCAGGGCGAGGGGTGATAAAAGGAGGATCCACTCCCCCCCTTGTGGGGGGGTAAAAGTGGTCTCCCCATCACACCACCTCATCCCGAAGGTATGAGGTGCCACGAACGATGAGACGAGCCGAGACCTAGGGTCTAAACAAAGCAACCTGAACCCTAAGGAATCTTTCTCAAAATGGCTAGTGGGGCATACGCCTGGCGCCGGGTCAAATGCGTTGCCAGCCAGTGCTCTAGGGGCCACCACCCATGCATGTGCCGCGGGGATGGGCTACTCCCGCGGGCTAGAGAGGCCAAACATCATCCAACACCCGCGCGGGGCTGCGCCACCGCGCGGTCAAGCACCACCACAACGAGGAGACCAACGCGAGGGGCTCGAAGGTGCAGAATGCCGCTGTGCAGATCGTGAGAAAAAATGCGGTGGGATAGGACGCAATCCCAAACGGCAATGTCAGAACCCGCGCGAGTGCAAGGCGGTGAAAGTGTGGCCGCGCCACCAGCCATCACCAGATGCCAACCAGAGCGCACGCATGAAGAAGGTGAGCGAGGTGGTGCGGCGAAATCGGTGGCGTCAAAGGTGTCGCTGCCGACGCCGGAATCGTGAAGGTAGAGCTTGGTGTCTGGCGCCCAAGCACCACCAGACACCACCAGAGCAAAAACATGGGTAAATCGCTGCTGCCGAAGTAG
Source organism: Cymbomonas tetramitiformis (assembly GCA_001247695.2). Lineage (NCBI taxonomy): Eukaryota > Viridiplantae > Chlorophyta > Pyramimonadophyceae > Pyramimonadales > Pyramimonadaceae > Cymbomonas > Cymbomonas tetramitiformis. Next base: position 12,865 of record LGRX02003899.1, on the reverse strand, counting down.
ATGCAGTGTAGCTCGAACTGCGGCCATGCGCGCCCGCTGGTGCAAAGAAGCCATACAGCTCTGGCTGCAAAATCCGTAAGGCAGAGGGTTTGGGTTCGTGGTGAAAACGTAACTCTTTGTAGAATTGACCAAAATGAGCGATGAAAAAGTCAATCTGGGGTGGATTTTGACGAGGAAAACGGTGGTCGCGTCAAAAAAATCGTGCGGTAAGCCAATTGGCTATTACCCTTCGGGTGGCTTAAGCCACCCTAACAGCGATTTAGGGTGGCTTAAGCCACCTTAACGTTTTCAATTATTGCGGGAGCTATCGGTACCGGAAACTAGATTTTTTTAGCTCAAAATGACGGCGACAATGTCTTCTTTTAGACACCATATGCACTATTCGGCGAGCTTAAGTTCCCCGTGAGCAATTTTGGGAAGTATCCAAGAGGGTGCAACATTTAGTGCATTTTGAGCAATTTTTTCCGGTTTTTGCATACCCATGCTACTTCAACCGAGATTTTGAGGGTCAAGATGACCTCGGATCAAACTTTTGGCAACACACTGCAGAAAGAGCAGCTCGAGATCTTGACATCATAGGTCTCTAAATTTTGAAAAGCGCCTGCGAGGAAGCCCCCGTGAGCTAATTGGCTTAAGGTGGCTTAAGCCATCTTAAGGAAAATTGGGAAATGCCCACCCTACTTCAACCGAGCTTTTGAGGGTCAAGATGAACTCAGATCAAACTTTTGATAAGACACTGCAAAAAGAGCAGCTCAAGATCTTGACGACATAGGTCTCCAAATTTTGAAAGCACCGCCGAGGAAGCCCCAATGAGCCCTTCAAGTTAAGGTGGCTTAAGCCACCTTAAGCTGCGGGTAATAGGCACAATTCACCGGTAGGAGAGGCGCTGCCGTCCAGAAAGTTCAAAGGCTATAGTAATATGCGGACGCGTTAGCAAATGCGCGTCGATAGAAAGAGAAAGAAAAAAATACGGAAGCAAATGCTGCTTCAAGGTTGTCGTAGAACTCAAGCATGCGGTGAATTCAAAAACACGTGGCTTGACGCGTGCAATGTCGCCGCCAAAGCCAAACCCTGCTGGTTTCGCGAGGTTGTAGTGGACGTGCGTTGCCGCACGTAATGCAGGAACAGTTGTAGCCCCAAATATATATAAATCCAACGAGACGCAGTAGCCCCAATGGAAGTCAGATGTAGAGAACGAATGCCGTTCAATCAGATGTGCGTAGCGCTGAGCTACGGTATACCGCGAATGCCGCGGGATCAAAGAAAAGGCGAAGCTCCGCGAGCCACCACTGAACAGTGGTGTGACCCATAACCTGATGAAGACGGTGAAAAATATATATATACATATATATATCAGTCTACCTAAGAACAAAGCTGACCAGCGGTGGTCACGAAGGAACATTGTAAGTCTAAGATGAGATAATAAGAATACAGGGTGTTTTTATTATCGGGCAGAAACTCGGGAAGCTAGCGGACGTGGCACCTCAGGGCGAGGGGTGATAAAAGGAGGATCCACTCCCCCCCTTGTGGGGGGGTAAAAGTGGTCTCCCCATCAATTCTGCAGTCAGCAGTCAGTGGTCAGCGACCATGTCCACTGGACCGTCATCGTGCGCGTATGGCCGCTGTTCGTTCTGCGCTGGTCTCTCTTGGATTACGTCGACAACATTCTACCTGTGGATCAACATTCTACCTCTGGCTTTGGTCTGGTGGTGTCTGGTGGTGCTTGCGCACCAGACACCAAGCACGACTCCGACATTTTCGCCATCGACAACGAGTGCTATGACTCCTACGAGAGCGCCTCACCGCATTCCTCGCCTTCGCGTTGTGTGCTACCTCACTACGATGTGGTGGTGCTTGAGAACGCCTTTCGTCTCCCACGCCCACTTCCTCGTGCGTTCGACACCTTTGTGTTCGAGCCACTTTCCGCATTTCCCACATTCCTCCCCCTCTGCCACTTGCCTCTGGTGGTGCATGGCCACGTTACGCCATGGCCGCGCACAGGTATTGGTTGGTATCTGAGGGGCCGATCTGGTTACCGCCTTTCATGGGGTCGCAGCCCGTCGCCAATGCCACAATCGACCTGCCACCAGACACATCACGGTCTGGTGGTGTGCAACACCGAATTAGACAGACACTTGCGGTGAACAGCTCTAGCTACGTAGTGCAGTAGTTTCGGACTGCAAGAAGGCCTTTGGGCCTGTAACTGCTGCCTATTTTTGCCTAGGGTTTAGGTTTGGGATGCAGGCTTGCCTGCCTTGTTGTGGCACCTCACGCCTTCGGGGTGAGGTGGTGTGATGTGAGATGAGACTTTCAGCCCCCCCCATAAGGTGGGGGGCAGTCACACTCTCTCTGATCACCCCTTGACCTGAGGTGCCACGTCAACTTGCTTCTCTCTTCACCGTTCCGCGATAATAAAACCCCAAAGTTATTTTATTATCTCATCTTAGTCTGCAGTGAATTGTGGTGTCACTCCCTGCTAGTGCTTCCGCCAGTCTAATATATAATATTTATTAGCCTTTTCTATCATTATCCTGCGCATCGGCGCCTCCGGCGCCGAATCCCCGAATTTTTATTGCTCTCCACCAGCACGCCCCAAAAGCCATCGCCGGATGGGTGCCATCAACCTGAACCTCAAGCATTTTAGCATGATTTCAGATTTGATGATACAACAACAAGCGATTCGCATTTTTCTCCCCGTGGCCGGCACTTAATCCCCATAGCTTAGTTGAAAGTAGGGCTCTCGTACTGTATCGATACAAAGATGAAATAGAAAAAGAAATATATACGGGATAGTATGGGCTGAATTTAAGCTCCCTAAAATCGACACCAAACCGCAGATTTCCACCGATACAACTTTGCCAACACCTAGATTTAATGGTGCCAAGGAAACCACACATGATGAGTACCCAGGGTACCCAATTAGAATGACAAACAAAAATCAGGGTACAAAAAGGAAAATAAACAGGAAAGATATTGTAGGACTTCTCGAAGCAAACGGATACAGCACAAACGAACTTGTGCACGCGTGCATCAATAAAAACAAAGCTAGAACCACTATCAGCACCATTAAGGGTGACACCACTGATCTTGATCTTAAACGGGATAATATCGACGGCAGCCCCATTACTGTGAGTAAGCTCATAGCTAAAAATAAAGAGGCAGACAATATAGAACAATGTCTAAAATGGCACAACAAACCCAAGGAATGGTGGATTCACCTTAATAGCCCATGGCATGCAGCTCACCTACTCTCTAGAGGAAAGGGGATGCCGGAAGGTGGTCTCAACTTAGGCCATAACGACAAAGATAACATCTGGCATATAGGTTCGCCTCACCTTTTAAATAAGAAAGATGTTAATGCCTATCTCAAACGACACCTGTCATTCAGCTCACTGGAAGTTAAGAAAATCACGAAATCCAACACAGATGAGCACATGACCAGCTTGAATATTCTCCTACAACCCCATATGCCTGCTAAATTCTGGAACCTGTACGGATCTGAGATGCATTCGGAAAAAATAGATTGCACCGCCCATTTATTCCAATACGCTACAGGCTGGGTGTCTTACACTGAAAGACTACATAACACACTCGAAATGGAAAATGGATCGGAAGCAACTAGAAACGGCGGCACTGGCCTCAAGGAAATGCACCCTGACGCGACATGGGATACCCTGCACAAATTGGCACATCGGGCGGCAAGTGACGCCTTTGGCACCAAGAATCTGAACATAGCTGGGAGGTCTGAAAAACCATCAGCAGTATCTAACTATATATACAAATGGCTAAACACAGTACGCCGCATCATCAAATATTTGGACACGAGAACTCATGCAAGCAACATTCCTAAGCAAGCCAAAAAGGCTGCCCGCACGCTACCTTTTGCCTCGCTCAAACCCAAACACAATGAAACGGCAGCCACATGGGGATCACGTCTGCATGAAAATTATGTAATAATCAGAAATGCTTTTCAGAAAAGCAGAGACACTGACATTGAACGACGCAATCTCCGAGAAAAGGAAGCCTTGCAGCATCTTTTCTCAACTAACCTTTCGAGGTTTCTAGACACAGTCATGGGAAAGATGAAACCTACTGAAAAAGGTGCACCCGCTACCCCAGGTAGTGATGGAAAGATACCTGAGACAAAGACAGAAAGACTAAACACAACACTAGATGAATACAAAAATAAAAAACTATTTTCTACTAACCCGAATGAGCCAGATGAACTCCCACAGTGGCTCACTGACATTCTAAAGGACAGCCCCAAAATCCCCGATACGGCCGCTGCTAGACTACTGACAGAAATCACGCACAAAGAACTCCAACAAGCATACTCGGACTGTGGTATCTCCACAGCACCAGGACCCTCAGGAATGAGATACTCGCAGTGGATCAAGGGCCCAGAAAATTTTCAAGAGGTTACTGTCTCACTTTTTAACCACATTCTTATAACTGGAAATTTCCAAAGAGTGCAAAATCTGGAGTCATCCTTCCAATCCCTAAAAATCCCTCTGCACCATGTACAATAGATAACTCTAGACCCCTCACAATGTTGGAAACGGGTCTTAAACTATTTAACACAATAATTGCTAACCGTCTCAAAACAATACTTAACACTCACCCCATTCTCTTTCCCATTCAAGATGCGTTTCTTCCGAATAAAAACATAGATGACTCACTTCAAATTCTGAATGAAGTAATTTCGGATGCCAATAGATACGACAAAGACCTTCACGTAGTTTACCTGGACCTCAAACAAGCATTTGACAGAGCTGAATTCTGGATGAGCAATTTAGCGCCGAGAAAGCTGGGACTCCCATCACAAATAATCAACATCATCTCAGACATTACCAATGATGCTTCTAGAATGGTACTCACTGAAGAAGGCCTCACGGATGAATGGTCCCTAGAATGTGGAGTCCCTCAGGGAGAAGTTTTGAGCCCACTTAGGTTTGTAGCCATTATGGACATTCTGGCAATTTGGTTAGCAAAAAGAGCAAACGGTGTAAACCCGACAGGATCCACATATGGATATGAACTGAACTCGGAACGCCATAGACCAGACAAACCAGGAAATAATGTTATTCCTCCCTCCCAAAACCTATTAGAAAAGGACACCACTTTAAATATCTTTGCACGGTTCTTTTGTGATGACATCATTCTCGTGGGGAAAACTAAAGACGAAGTTCAAGACATGCTAGGTGTAGTTAATGAATTTATGAGCTTCATTGGTATTCCCATCAATGTTAAGAAATCCAAATACTCTTACAGAAAGCGCATTAAACCTCAGGGCAAAACAGTAACGCGATATGACCCGTCCGATGATTTACTCATCTCAGGGGGTCACCTGGAGCCCAATACAAGTGACCCAAGTCCTTCCATTGATTCGAAATGGATACCCCCTGAGTCACCAGAATTCCTCGATTTCTCCAACAGCAAAGAGGTAAACAGATATCTCGGAGTATGGTTTGCACTAAATGGGGAATGGGACAAACAGGCGGAAATCCTTATCGACAGACTTAAATCTACTCTCACATCCATCCAACTGCAACACATGACTCTACACCAGCTAAGATATGTTATAAATGCGGTTGTAGTTCCGAGGATGGCATACCCCCTTAAGGTTACCTCAGCAATTGCCAACTCCTCAAAGAATGTCGCAATTGAATTAGACAAAATGATAGCTTCGTTTATAATTAAATATCTGGGCTGCCCAGTTGACACCAATCACCAAATAATCTGGACTTCAGTCTGCCAAGGCGGGTACGGTATTGATAGTGTCTTTGATGTTGTAACCGCGTCGTGTATCACCGAAACTATGAACACCCTGTGTTCTGCGGATGAACACGAATATTGGCAACACAACCACACGGACCGTATCACTGATCCCCACCTCATTTCACTATACCGTAGAAATAGCAATCTATGGCTGAAAATAATAATTCAAAACATGAACAACGAAATGGGTAAAAATGTTATATCGGGTTTCCCCTTATCGCACTATGCAACCTACAGCCATACTAAAGACAAACGTTTTAACTGGTTTAGGCGTACAGGTCACATTATGGCAAAACTTGGATACGCTATTGACTCTAAAAATTACCCTGAAAATGAAGCGGGTGAAAATACATTAATCACCACCCTTCCCAGACAACTCTACATGTCGAGGAATGTTACCTCCGCAATACAAAAATACAACCTCAAGCACACAGGTTCCTTTCTAACTCCTTGCGGTGGAATGTTAAAAAACTGGCAAGAAAGTAAATGTTTTTTCAGGCTGAATGGCAGTAGACCCCCTGGATGGCTAACCGAAATCGAAAAGGAAATGCTTCAAAACCCTGTAGATTTGGACCCACAGGCTAGATATGTCAAAAAACAATATAGAGACAACATAGTACCCCCCGACACGGGTGAATTTCATTGGAAAGGGAATGGTGACCGAAATTCCATCTCTCTTATTCACATTACCAATATTGACTTAGAGGCTATGTCAATACAATATACAGAATACAGTAACAATGCCATAAACCCTAATGTCTTTGTCAGAATCAAAGGTACCAACAGTCTTCAATACGACTTTGAATATAGCATCACCAATGACGGTTGCATCCTAATTCCAGCAGGTTCTATTTTTGAATACAATGACCATATGGACCCGCCCTCTTCTGTCCTTGCTACAGTTAGTGATATCAACTCACACTATGATTACATCTCAGACAGACAGTATGAAACCATTATTGCCAGAATGATAAACAAAACTGCGGAGGAAGAAAGTGAATACAGCTGCTCCAGCGACTCGGAAGAAGAATCCACCTCCAACGCCGAAAAGAGCAAACAAATGGAAGACTATGATATGGCAAGCGATGGTTCCCTTTTTGCTGGAAAGAAAACAGCATGCAGTGGGGCAGCATATGCTATAAAAAACTTTGACAACGGGATGCCACTTGTACGGAAGATGAATATTCCCCCCTCAAGAACTTTCTCCGCACAGGGGCTCCTTATCAAGGAGGATATCCAAAACCCGAGTAGCACATCTGCTGAAATTGCGGGACTGCGATTTCTACTCACAGAACAAAAAGAGAAACTCCTCAAATCTATTACTCCAATGGTACATGCCATTGACTCTATGGCAGCAATATCTGCGGTAACAAAGGATGGCAGGTCCATGAGTGCTCGGGACAAACTACGTGAAGCTAATCGCAGAGATGTGCAGGCTGTTCGCCTACTGCTAGAAGAACTTGGCTTCTACAGTGAAGGAGACCACAGTAAAATCATCCTTAAATGGATTAGTGGTCACAATAATGACAAAGTCCACGACAGAGTGGACCGTACTGCTAAAAGAGCCTCATTCAGAGGGGGCTGTTTTGACATTTCCCGCTACGACCCTGCCGAGGAACTACCCTTCTCATTATTCTTTTTTGAGGTCCCTATTTTAGGCGATATACGTAGTCACATCAGAAGAATTCAACGACTCTCACACTATCATAATTGGAGAACCCTACAGTCCCAAGGGAAGCATCTGAGAATGCTCAACGAGAATAACACTGCCCCCACCAAAGATATTTCCAAAATGACACCTAAAGCTTTCACCGCTTCTAGAAGTAGAGAACTCCTGGGTCTTCAAGCCTCTCCTGCACGCTTATTTAAACTGGGGAAAATCGGGTCCGAAAACAGCCCCTACTGCCAACAGAATACAAAATGCACCTTCGAACACATCCAACTTGAATGCCCAGGACATAATGATAGTTTATCTAATCTTAGAACAACCCAAGATATCGAACTAAGGAAAATCATCGCTGAAGAAATCTCAGAAAAACCTAAACTACTAAACCCTGGAAAGGGTACCACATACATCAGAACACAACCATCGAAACTTTTTCCACTTGCTGACCTAAGACAAGAAATGAATGAGGAATTATACTTACACGCTCTCCCGGAAGCTAGCATGTACCGTCCATCAAGTTCAAAAAAGAATACCATTGCCGTGACCGCAAAGCCTGAAGTGGACCATGTTAAGGGAACAATTAAATATCCCGAACTCCAATATGTTCAAAAGAAAGAGTTTTGGAAACTTTTCTACTTTTGGCTTGGCACCGCCTTTCCAACAAAGCAGTCCCATGCTCACTTGCGGAGTACTCGAATAGGGCACACGATATCCATGAAGCCCTCAATGCATGTAAGTTTGAATCGGGAGACCCTAAAAACTGCTATGCAATAAGAAGAAGCCTTTTAGATATTTTGGTGGATGACAGAAACCTTGACAAAAACGGCTGTGAACTTTTCTCCAACCCACTAAATGCCCACCCTAGAATTTACTCGAGAAGATGCATACCCACCACTAGAATGAAAAAAGCCCTCAGGCCCTTCTGCTATCATGGGAAAATCGGTTTTGATGGCCTCGCTTGGGATGCCTACGTGGACCCGTTAACAGGCATTGGCAGAATAGTTTACGGAAATCCCCCCTTTGATGGAAAGGATAAGGGCAAATCTTCGGCGGTTATGACTACCTTGGAAATGGGACATAAAGCGGCCAACACTGTACCCGGATTTTCAGGAACATGGATTCTTCCATTGTCTCCCAAAAACCAAAAAAGATGGTTTGATAAAGGATTTAAACTTGTTTTCAGATTCCCGCATAACACTATTCCATTTATCCCACATGGTTATTGGACGGGTGATGACCCCTACGTTCTCCCAGGTGGCGGATGCTATAAGGATGATTTCTCGGATGTCGTTATCATAGCTATAGACAGTGCACCCAGCGATACTCAACCAGCCTTTGACTGGAGGCCTACACAGAAAAAGATTGCTAGATGGTTCCTCAATGTCCTTCCTAAGTCCAGAGTCACGGAGAGGAGACTAGAATACACTGGAGTTAGCCCTGATATTTGGAATGAAGTTCTGAACGAAAGGGACAACGTACTCCCTTCTTCGTTGTGTCCATGGCCCACTCAAGACCCCCCCTATCATCAGAATGGTGCTGAGCATTATTATGGCGGTCACCATGACACGACAATCACCAACGTAGCTTCTAAGCCCTTCATTAGCACCGTGAAATGGCCCAAAGCACTTACACTCATGGGGTACCTCCCTCCTCTTTTCGGTACTGTCCTCAACACGATAGGTGTTCCCCGTGGCAAGATTAAACCTCTCCTTAAAAAACTTTCAAGAATCTGTAGGCAACACACCAGAAATAGGCGAGACGTGTTTCTGTTAAACACCCCCACCACCTTAAACACTGACCCGCATACAATTGACATCTCGAGCAGTGAGACCATGACAGAAACAGAAGCCGTGCAGCAATCAAACGACTTTCTTCAAACCCTTTTGCAGTAATTTTCAAAAGTCTTGCAATATAAGGTGGTTCCCCGTCCCCTAGGGGAGGGGCCCTCCCCCCCCTCCCCTCCCCCACCACTCCTCCCCTCTCCCCCGCCCACCCCCGACTCCCCTCCTCAACGTCTCCAACACCTCCAACTCTTCCACTTCCCCGCCGCTCAGACTCAGCCACCCCTCCACTCACCCGGCCACGGCTGTTTCTCCACCTTCTAGAGTTTTTTGCTTAGCACCTAGCTTTTTCTCTAGATGTCACCCTGCTGAAAAGTGGGTTGAGCCCCTTTGTGGGCGCGCTATAGTAGAGGGAGTAGCCCCTAGTGTTTTCACTAGCCTGCTTTGCAGGGTTACCACACTCTCAGGACTTTGTCCCTTCTGCTAGCGTAAATGTTTTATTATTATTATTAAGAAATATCCGAAAGCACACCCCTCACGTCAGTCACACCCTACGCGTACCGGGACCGTCCCCTAAATCAAACTCTGTAGGTCTCTGGTCTGTAAACAAAACTATCTTCAATCTTGTGCTTCTGGACATGAACAACGCTGAGATTCCTCAACGTTCCTTAGGATTCGCAAAGGTCGAATTCCTTTCGGCTTTCGCTCCAAGATCTTAACACAATTGAAAGGCAGCAGTGGTCAATGACACGAAGAACGCTGAATGTGCAAAGCGGTTTCCACTATCTGACGTTTGACGTGTATATCAAATTCATTTGTGGTAGAGAGCAACGTCTTCGCACCTAACAACGCAGATCGTTTCACCGCAACTCATTTTCAATATCCTGAAGGTCGTACCGTTAGAATGAGAGGTTACTGTACCGCGATAGTGTCTTGTGCTCTCAGGCTTCAGCGGCTTTGTATCAGTCAAGCCAAACATGCAATCTTAGTGGCGCCGAGGAGCCGCGCTAGGGAAGCGTCACGTGAGTTTGGCCATGGGAGTATATCGCGCTCACAGAGGAGGGCATCGCTGTTTTCGCTCAGCAGTTTTAGAACATATTCTTCTCGTATGTCCAAAATCTACAGTGGAAGAAACGTCGAAGACGTCGTCAGCCCCCCGCCTCACTTTGCCCAAGCAGCGAAGGATGTCGGTGTACGTCTGCTATTTTTTGACACAGAGACTACAGGTTAGGAGAATCCTTTTCCACATCTTAGATCGTTTTTCTTGTCCTGCAACGTTGAATGTGTGTTCGCGTTCCGCGATCCGCACTTGTGCACACCCATAATACTCTGTGCCTATTGTTGCCCGGACAGTATCACCTTTCCGAGCGGAGTCGTGCGATCTCGCTTGCGCGCTCACACGTTTCGTACACCGATCGAGGCACTTGCTGCATTGTAGAAATCCCGTGTCCCTTTCCGGCAAGTCTTAATCACTGCTGCTTCTTTTACCCAAAAGTAGCTTGACATTATGCTTCGAAAGTCAGATAACGTCAAGTCTAAAGCCCGCGGCAGGTTTCGGCCCAACGCGAGAGCGAATAATGGAGCTTGCGCTGTTCGATCCCCTGACGGGCCAGACCTTCTCGGTCCTCATAAACCCCGAAAGACCGGTTTCCAAGAAGATCACCGAAATAACAGGAATCACGAATGAGATGGTCAATCGTCCTGATGTCCCACCCTTCTCTAAGGTGCCTGCGATCGTTTGCGCATTCGTACTGGTTATGCTAGCCAATCGACTCATGTCCAGCCCTTGCTTGAATTGAGTAACATACTTCACTGCACTTCATCTCGTCTATCGATATGACTTGCGACTAATGACTTCTCATTTACTTTCCACTCACAGTCAAACCACAATATCAAGCCAGCAGACTTGGTCGCTACCTTTCTGAGAGTCAGACACTCTGCAAGTTATCATTCCGGAGGTTCGCAGTTGGGAGCTGGCAGTCTGAATAGTGACTTAACAGTTTGTCAACGCCTGCCAACTGGTCAGGTGATCGAACAAATGCTATGCTTCTGCGGCGACGGTGAAGTGTGCTTCGTTGGACACAAGTGACACCCTGCATCCCTCTTCTCTTTGCTTTGAAGTGTCAAATTACGCCTCGAATGAACCTTCGCGAAAGGACATTCCTCTCGCATTATAGCCAGTACATATCGTTGTTTTCTTCTATGCTTCCGATGTTCCACGGGTGGCCCGTCACAAAACTTCGAGTACAAGCTCGATGATATCCTCCAGATCTGAGTCGTCGGACGCGAACTGTTTTGTGCAGTGCCAAGAGTTTCGACGTTCCGTTTTTGGCTGCGGAGTTCGCCCGCGTGGAGAAGACGCTTCCCAGCACTTGGCGCTTCCTGGACTCCTTACAGATTGCCAAGGCGCTGGAGTGGGACCTGCACGACAGCGGGCGCCCGGACAGTAAGCACGCTCGAATTCTGTCCGTTGCGCCTGTCTAGGAGTTGGTTATCACGTGCAGTCGAAGCTAAATCATCTGGCGTGAGGGTCAGCCCTCAATGCTAAGAGCGTTGCATGGTGAGGGAAGGATCTGAAGTTTAAGACCCGGCGATGGAGCTTTAAATACGGCCTTGGTGTGGAGCCTTGAGCTTCCTATAGTCTGGTGATATATGCGTGCTCTGTAGCCTATTTCTGGGTTCCACGCCGAGGTGGTGGGATATTGCCCCTTGGAACGTGGCGTGAGAGGGTGCATGGGGGCCTCTGCAGAGCTCAATCAGCAAGCGCTGCGGCGCCACTTCTCCCTCGAAGCTCTCCGGCGTGATCCAAGCTGCAGTATCCAAGCGCATCGGGCACTCGACGACGCTTGGGTGCTGTCGCACATACTGGAGTCAATGCTGGCCCCTTTGGGAAGGTATGTGTAGTGGCACCGCCTGACCTGTCAGGTCTCCAGCGTGGGTATGCCTGCTTCGTATTAGGGTTTCCTTCATGGCCTGCGTTCACGTCCACGCTGAATAGGCCTCCAGGTGTCGGGCAAGCATGCCTCAGGCCACAAGCGACATGCTGCAGTTCTCTAGGGGGGGCTTAGAGTCTCCATTGATGCTGCAGCTCAGGGGCTGAGTTCCGCTGATGCTGCAGTTCTCTGGGGGGCTTATCTCTGCTGATGCTGCAGTCTCCCTAGGGGGCTGAGTCCTCGTTGACGCTGCAGCCCTCTGTGGCTTAGGAGTCTCCGCTGATGCTGCAGTCTGAAATGAGGCCTCGCTGATGCTGCAGTTCTCTAGGGGGGCTTAGGGCCTCCGTTGATGCTGCAGTGTCGTGGATGTATCACATCGTGTGCTATCTTTGCTACTGGTTGCCCGAGAGCTGACGCTCTTCGAGGTGGGCCGCCAGCTCTGCTTCCCTGGAGTTGTACATGCCGATGATGTTCCAGATGGGTTCCGCGGGGGAGAAGCTCGGGCTGCCCCCTGGACGAGTCACGCGTGCCCAATCCCAGCAGCAACAGGGTGCAGACGCCATTCTTGACGACGGGCCTGGCAGTATGGCCGTACATCTGAAGTGCGGTCCCCTCGGCTTGCTCTAACTGCCATCAGATCATAATCCCCTTGCTTCGGATTGCTCACTAGCTAGAGGCTTAGAGGGCAGGGGCTATCCGTCCTGACC
>LGRX02003898.1:0-30859 GCA_001247695.2 Cymbomonas tetramitiformis | reverse complement strand
CTCCGATCATGATGGTGTGCCTCCCAGCTGCCATTCCACAGATTTGCGGCGCTCTGACTGGGCTCTGGTATTGGGAGCATCTCTGCTGTTTGGGTAAGCCGCTGCATTGCATCACTGAAATCTGCCTTCGCGCACATCGATGACGCAGGTCTCCTACATCTGGAATGTGCTGGACACTGATGGAAGCCAGCGTTTGACATACGAGGAGTTTCACTCGGGAGTCACGGACAAGCCGCTTCTACTGGCGGTGCGCTTTAACCTGTGCGGCCTTTGTTGAATGGCCAATGAGCAGCGCGCTCCATGGTTTCGGGCCGCACCTTGTCGCGTGGAGCCACCACGCGCCTGGCGCTGCTTCCTCACTTCCCCCACTTCGATTGTTGCTGTGCTGCAGTTTCTCAACCGTTGGTTCGTAGACCCGATCTTGCTGCGACAAGAAAACTTGGTCCAGCTTGGCGAGTCTAAGGTATTAAATTCTCCCCACTCATATACTTGTTGCCTCGCACCTCATATACTTGCGCCCCTCTTCTTCCTGCAGGTGGTGTGCACAACAATGAGCGGGGGAACATGAACCATATGGCTGTGAATGAGGGACAGCCCGATCTCGGGGAATGTATTCATGTGGGGCGTGATATATGCGAGGCATCTCGGCAGAGTTATTGAAGCAATCTGGTGAGATGCTGCAGGGTGGTGCAAGGGCCAAGAGCATGTCAGTGGATGCCTGCCGCACGAACTGGGACTTGCAAGTTGCTCAGATTGGCCGTCTTGATGAGGTGGGTACCTGCAATTTGCTAATCATCTGCCGATGTAGTGAAAAAAGTGTTTTCTTTTTGCAATTGTCCGCATCATCTGTCCCTTCCAGCAAATGCGCAGTTTCCAACGTCACAGAGCCGCTCAGTTCCAGGAGCTTTGCCATCCTCGTAAAAGTGTGCAACGCTGCGACAGAAAACATGGGTATATATATATATATACCATGGTATATATGTGACAATATGTACACCCATTTGAGAGGTGGCTGTTGTTTATTATGACTTGCAGGATGTAGACAACGAGCTTCTGCTTGATTTGAACAAAATCTTTGCTGAAAACTCATTCCAAGAAGATGTAGATACAGAGACTGTGCTTCACACGAAGAAAAATAGCAGACCGGGTCTTCACAAACTTGCAAGACCCCGCCCAGGTGAGTGAGCATTGGCATGCAAACGAGGACTCTTTGCTTAATCATGGCCAGCAATCTTGGTTCACGATCATTCATCCCGTCTTTGTTCGCATATTGCATACAACTATTCCATATGCAAATGGCATAGGACACATCAGAAACGTCCATTGGCATGCTTATTATCTTCCTGCGTTGGCTAAAGTTATGCCCGGGTCTGCTTTGCAGGCCATGCTTTTGCAGCGCTTGGAAAATGGAAGGCTGCACGGAGTCGAAGAGTTGCCCAACACGGATCTGTATATGCAAAAGCTTTGTCAGAATGCTTGGAATTGGCATGAATATTATTATATTGTAAATTATAGTCGAACTTATACATTATGCATCAGTTTTAGATATGTCAGGAGACGTTGCACTTAGAAAACGGTCTCTCCACGGCTGTGTAGCACTGACGCAGGGAGGGTGGGGGATATATCAACCCCTGCAAGGAGAAATTCCATGATGGCAAGGATCGAGTCACTCGGTGCATTCCCGTGTCTGCAGTGCCTACCTCGAGTCACGCACAAATTGCTGGGATCTGACTGGCAGCCCTCTTGGGAGTCCCGGTGTGGGCCCCTGTCAGACTCCTAGACTGCCCAAGCTCGTGGTTGCACCTGCCACAGCGTGTCACTTGCCAAACGGGGTTTAGGTTCAGGTTGGGTTCAAAACCCTGAGTGTATCTCCATGAATTCATCTATCAATACATCCCGATATCGAGTCAACCGTGTAGCCTACTTTCTAAGATACACTGCTTGAGTATATCCCACTACAAATAGCCGGTTTTATGGTCGTCGTCTGATGGGGAGCATCAATGGTATAGCAACACATTTTGGGGATCCGAAGCATCTTTACTTAACATCTCGTGAATTCCGGCACTGCGACACTTGTACAAGTGTCCGTACAACACGTTTTTAACTACAGTCGGATGCCATCACTACATAAGAGGCGTGTCTAGGGGGCATCACCTCTATATTCACCGATATCCTCTGTATTCCTCTTGATATTTCCCAGTATGTGTGGACGCCTCGTATGTAGTGAGCACAGCTGGTCATCTCCGGCACGTACTACTGGTCACGTACTGTTATTCTATGTTGGTCCTTACTGCGGAATCGTGTGCGTACATGCGTCTTACAGGTGTCCGCTTAAAAGTAAAAAACGTTTGCGTGCTTGTCGCTTGTATATCAAAATTGTGACGAAAATGAAAAGCGTGTGAATTTGTTACGTTTCGACATCATGTATATGTAATCTGGAATCGTAGCAAATCCGCACGGTTTTAATTCTCTGTAAATCTGATAGGTATCAAATGTGTGTGGCTGTGGCGTCCGCTTGTTGCGTGCGGGCGTGCCCTTGATAGCAAAAAGCGTGTGAAAATGTTACGTTTCGAACTTATCTATTAGAATCATAAAATGGTGACAAATCTACACGTTTTTGAATTTCCTGGCCGTGTGGTCTTGTGACGACCTTTGGTGACCCCGGTTGCACACACGAACTTCATATGTGATTTGAGGAAGCTCGCTTGCCGTTTGTTTTTGTGTATTATTTCGAGATATATAAAAGCATGTGAAATTGTTATTTTTGACATTCTCTATAAGATTCGCGGAAGCGTAACCATTTCACGCGTTTTTTCATTGTTGCATTTTTCATATTTATGAACTTTACCTAAGTAGTGAATTAATTAATGTGTTCACACTTTTTTCCGATTTTGCCCTGATTCGCCGTCTGTTTTGTTTCATCTCCGCTTCATTATTGGGAATTTGCTTTTTTTCCAGGGATGGTCTCATTTTTTTCTTCGACCACCATTTAATTTTGGATTTCAGCAATAAAATGTACCATAAAGCTCACACTCTGATTCAGCAAAGGTTGTGAAGCTGCTGGAAGCGCATTTTTTTGTCGCTCGGATCGTTTTTTGACGTGTCGCACAAAGATTCCATTTTCCCGATATTTTCCGAACGACGGTTCGCAACTTTTTCAAAAAGATGCTGCTTCACATTTCGTTTCCCTTATAGGAGCGGGGCAGGTTTTCCTGAAAAATGTGACATCGCGGCATGCCACACTGCCAGACCTGTATCTCAAATTTCATGACGCAGAGCTTTTTTGAGAAACTTTCGCCGATCTCAGGTACCATGACTGTGAAATTTCCGACAGATCGCGCGTAACCGCCTATCAGAGACACGGACATATTACATAGATTCCATGATTATGGGTCGCATGCGTAATACCTAATTATGACTTTTCACGCAAAAGTTCTCAGTGCGACCGATCTCAGGTGGCTTACATGAGATTTGTTCGAATGATCGCGCGTAACCGCCAATCAGAGACGCGATCATATTACATAGATTCCATGATTACGGGTCGCATGCATAATACCTAATTATGACTTTTCACGCAAAAGTTCTCAGTGCGACCGATCGCAGGTGGCTTACATGAGATTTGTTCGAACGATCGCGCGTAACCGCCAATCAGAGACGCGATCACATTAGATAAACTACGTGAATATGGGTCGTATGCGGAATGTATACATGTGTCGCATGGTAGTGCGACAAAATGAAGGTAAACATGAGATGTTGACGTATGAATCGCTGTTATCGCCAATCAGCGACGCGTCACGTTTCAATTTATACAATGCATTTTTTACAAAAATGCATCGCAAAAAAGCATATAAGTATGGTGTCGCACGATGCGACAAAAGTCAGGCAAACGAGAGATGCTGACGTGTCACAGTAACCCGCCAGTCTGTGACACATGGCACCTATGACTTCCCGCGAAATGACCCGATTAAGAGTCAGTTGTTAACGCCTTATTTTTCATCGTTTTTGTCACAGGCATACGAATGTGTATACGAAGTTTCAAAGCAATCGGATACGAATCGATATATATCACAACCGGTGATTACCGTGCTCTCTTTATTGATTTTATCCCCCCCCCCCCTAGAAATAAATTATTATCAGTCACAAACAGTCGCGGCGGAATTGTTATTTATTTACCGGACTATTTGTTTATTTGTTGCGATTCGTTTTCGTAGAAATCTTATTTAATTCCGACTGTTTGCTTTTATTGTTTGTCACATAGACTATGGTCGCATCAATATATTTAATTATTATGTTTGTGGTTTGTTATAGGCCGCCGCGTGTCGTTTGTTCCGTTATGGCCTGAGTGCTGGTCAGCCCTATCATTATGACGGCACCCTCTTATAAGCTGAATAGGATTGAGTTTCGGCACATATACAAGCCGAAATCCGGTGCGGAGCTACGTAACTATGCTAATAGCAAGTGTTGGGAGCGGTATTCACTTAAAGCCACCTTTCGTACATGTCATCTTATTACGCGCATCTTCGGATTTTCACTTCAAGTCAAGATAATCACTGCACGCACAAGGGATCTCACCAGTTCTTTCATAATACGGTACCGGTATTGAATTTATCATGATGCTTTGTTCTCGCCACTGCTATCCCTCGGGCGATGGAGGGCTAAGTGCTGATGTGCCCGTGGGCAGTACGACAGATGCTCGGAATAATGTTTTTGATTGAACGTGCAAAGGTACACAATTCGGATTTTGTAATATACTGGATCAGGGCCAGATTGAGGTACAAACGATAATTCGGTTCCGAGTTCTGAAGGCTAAACACTTCTCAAGTGCTCTACTTATTCACTCGTCACTCAGGTTGCAGGGTCAACCACCCGGCAGCCGATGTCACACTACGGCTCAACGTTCAATTCCCGATCCGATCTCATTTCTAATTCCGATTCGTCATTCTCGATTCAGATGTTACGTCGACGGACTGACACGATGACTGCCACACAGTACTGTCATACTACTGTACTGTCATACTGTCGTAGTGTCATATTGTCATACTGTCATAGCCCCGACATCTGATATTCGATTTCATTGTCTTTCCGATCCCGATGCGAATCTGACGATTCTTCGAGGGTCTGACTGAGTGCCACGATGACCACCCCACAGTACTGCCATACTACTATAGTGTCATAGTGTCATACTGCCATACCCCGGACATCTGGTACTCATTCTCATCGTGATTTCAAGCCCAATTTCACTGTCATCGTGCCAATCCCAGATTACTCCCGATGACACACATACAGACGCATAGGCATATCGGCTCACGCTGTGCCTCCGGGCACAACTCTCCCCCCCTTAGGAGTGGTCTACCTCCTGGGATCACTCCGCTAAGGTACCCATCTAAGTTCCAGTTCTTAGGTTTTCTGGTTCCTTTCTGTTTCCAGTTCTTAGGTTCTCTGGTTCCTCCTCGAACACAACTTGCCTGCCGCTACCAGGGCACCACTTTCACGGAGGAGGGTGCCGCTTGGAATCTAAAGCGGGTCTTCAGTCTTGCGGAGGCGTAGATGTCGGAAAAGTTGTCGCAGCAGGGGCGCTGGTACGGGATATACGCTCGCGGATTGACCCGCTCCAGTCTGCTGCGGATGAGGTCCCAGCTGAGCAGTTTCTTGGTGAGCACCGGTTGCCCATCTGCACGCACATGGTGTTGAAGCAGTGCAGCGTAGCAAGGGCGTGGGTGGTGCTGAGTTCGTCCATATGCAGGTGGGCTTCATGTACTGCGTACCGTACATGCAGTAGGTACACACCAGTGGGGGAGGAAGCTGGCGCATCATGGGGCGGAGCCGCAACGCGTTGGGGAAACGACCTCTGGGGTTTTCCATGAACCAGTGTTTTGGCTCCAGGTAGTCGATGATCTGCAATGTTCGTCGCACGATTTTGTCAGCCTGAGGAAGATCAGGGGGTCCTCCAGTGGTGCGCGCTTGACTGTACTGTCTACAGGGGGGGCTTGCCCAAACGACATCGAAGAACCCAGGCGGGTATTGCTTGTAGTCCCACTGTAGGATGTCTTGCACATGAGTGGGATGCCAGATGTGCTCGGAGTCGAGGGTCACCACTGAAGCGGTGGGGAAGCAATTTAGGAATTCTCTTTCCACTGAACCGGTGCCGCTGAAAAGTACAAGAATTCTGGGCATGCGGGTTGCTTCCGTCTGGATCGCCAGTAGCTCTGTCACCAGCGCCAACGACCCGTCTTCCGTGCGTTCTTGACGCTCCCACGGCAGACTGAGGGGTATCATGTTCCATCTGTTCGAGCTGGTCCAGTTCATCGCAGGGATTGGTGATGAGGTGAGCCAGTGTCATCCCAGCTTGAGCAGAGTGACGGCCACGTTGCTCACGTCGCCGAGTGGCTTCGTCGCGAACTTGTGCTTCCATGCGCAGCCTCGTTTGCTCGAATTCACGAAGTTGTTGAAGTGGGCCTCCGCGTTCGAGTTTGTCACGGGTCCTCCATTGGTCGTGGGCTTTGGAGTATCCAGTTCAGCGAACTTTCCATTCTTCCACCTCTTTTCCTCGAACAGACCGCACTCGACGTGCGAGGATGCGCTCAACGTGTGCTTCCTTCTGACCGTCCACTACCACTTCTTCAGGTACTGCCAAGTGATCGCGCGCGGCGAAAGCGTCTTGACCGCTGGTGTACGGCTTGAGGCGGTGTTGAGCGAACACGTCGTGTATCCGCCAGTGAGGAGGGAGGCGTAGGCGGTAGGCTACTGGAGCTCCCCTGTCGGCCTCTGGCATGGTCATTTGCATATCACTGAAGAAGCGTTCGGTCACAGGGACTGGTCCATGCCGGCGTTTGGTCAACTTCCTACAGATGGAGCGATCCATTACCTTCTCTGTAAGGTGTTTCGCTTCTACCCAGACCAGATCTCCAACAGCATACTCCCGCTGTCCGTGCCTGCGATCAAACTGCTCGCGCTGTCGTTGTTGAGCCAGCTCCAACCGCTGTCTGGCGTCCCGCAGCTGCGACGAAAATTTCGCGGCCACTTCGTGTGCGGTACCTACTCCCCCTGTTCGTCGTCCAGCGGTGGACTGCGCGGCCTCCAGGAAAAGGTCTAACTGCGACAGCGGCGAGAACCCAAACACCAGCTCAAATGGTGTGAAGCCAGTAGATTCACTTCTGGAGTCATTGATCGCGAACTCCACGTTAGTGGTGAACACGTCCCAGTCCTCCACATTAGCGTCCACGAAGGACCTGAGCATGTCTTCAATGACTCTATTGCTGTGTTCCGCCTGCCCGTCAGACCGAGGGTTGTACGGCGTGGTGTGAGCCACTTTTACACCCATGAGCCTCATAAGTTCCTGCCAGAAGGCATCCTGAAACCGCGGGTCACGGTCAGAGACGATTTTCATAGGTGCGCCATGCAAGCGCCACACCGAGTCAAAGTAGATTCTGGCCACCACGGCTGCAGAGCTGTCGCCGAAGTTCATCGGTATGACGTGGACCATCTTCGTCAGCTTGCACGTGAAGGCCAAAAAAGCGTCATTACCTCTCTCTGATACTGGCAAGCCGGTGACGAAGTCCACTGCGACATCTTGCCACGGTCTGTTCGGGATGCTGTGAGGATTTAGCAATCCATCCGGGTAAGTTCCTCGCGGTCTCACTGATTGGCATACTGCGCAGGATGCAACCCAGGTACCCACGTCCTCTGCAGCACCACGCCAATAAAAGCGTCGCAGCACTCTCTCCAGAGTTTTGTCTCTTCCAGTATGACCTGAGGACAATGACTCGTGAGCATGGCGGATCACTACCTCCCGAAGCGGAGAATCCTCCCCCAGCACCAACTGATATCTCCCTGCTGCAGTTCTCCAAACTACCTCACCCACCAGCCTGAAGTCCTGTAGGCATTGGTGTGGCGCTGCCTTCACCTTTTCCCGCAGCGAACGGAGTGACCCCTCTCGGGTGTACTCCGCCTTCAGCGCACGCAGGAACTTCGAGTCTGACTGCTGGGAGAACGTGTCTCTGAAGTCTGCTGCCTCACCCGCTCTTATCACAGCGGGGGTCGTTCGCGGATGTCTTACGCGTGCTGGCTGCGGTTTGGCGGGAGGAGCGTGCACTATCAAGACAGGCCAGCGAATGTCGAAGGCCTTTCCATCTGCGTTCTCGAAGAACTGATTGGGCTCGCCCTTGTCATCGTGGGTAGGGACGACCTCCACGATCTGCATATTGGCCTTTCTGAATAGCTTACGCCACGCGGGGAGTTTGGACTGGTGATCTGGCAGGACGAAGACCGCAGAAGTGTTCTCCAGGTCCGCCTTCCATTCTGTGATATACTTGTTCAGAATCGCCTCCACAGTAATGTGTTTGGAGTTGTGTGGAGGGTTACACCAAACCCGGAGACCCCTCCATTTCTCAGAAAGGCAGTCTGTCCAGAATCGATCCGCCTGTCTGTTGCGGCCGCCAAGGTCGCAGCAGGCGTCCACGTCGAATGGTCCAAACTTCTCGGTGTACTTCGAGGAGTACTCTGCGCGGACGCGCCAGTTCTGCGAGTCCTCCGGGAGGCGAGCTTGTCGCTTCTGTGGGGGAAGGATCGAGGGTGGAACTGACCGCTGGGGCGCCTTCTGTGGGGGCGGTGAGCTCGCTGGCGTCTTTTCAGTGGGCGCCGCCGATGTATCAGCCCGTGGTGCAGGCGTCTTCAGTGACACCGACTGTGGGGGTGCTGGGGTTGCAGAAGCTTTTCCAGCCCGTGACATGCTCCTCGTTATCCTTATCTGAGGTGGAGCTCGGTCAGGGGACTCGTGTGGAGTTTCTGTCGGCTTCGCGCCTTTGGCGTCAGGCCAGTCAGGCATGTCGAAGTCGAGGTCATCTCTCTTCGCCCCTTTATAGAGCTTCGGATTGACGAGGGCGATGGTCTCCCCCAGGTCCATGGCTTGCTCCGCCACGGAGAGGGTTTCCACTGCTGAAAGCCAGCAGTCGACCGTCTGGGCCCAGTGGGGATGAGCTGCGGGTGGTGAACTGGAGAAGCACTCAGACTCCAGCGTTGCCAGTGGGTCTTTCGGCAGGTCTGAGGTGGGGTCAATCACTCCTGCTTCCTTTAACCCTTCACGAACGTCCTTGTCTTTGAAGTCAGGTCTCCTGGACAGGGCGTCTGGTACCAGCAGTAGTGCCCCCTTGATGTACTCCATGCGCGGGACTCCCACCTCCACCAGATCCATATACCAGCGTGCCTGCCTGCGGCTGAGCTCTCTGCCAGGTTCCATCAGCCACTCAAGGGGACGGTGATCGCCCTGGATGCGGAAGTTGGTAAAGATGAGGTAATGCCGCCAGGTGACGGTGGTACAGTGGTGCAGGGCGCCTAGTTCTCGCTCGCCGGTGTGGTAATTCTGCTCGGCGGCTGAGAACTGGCGGCTCTCGTACGCTACCACGCGCAAGCCAAGACCATCACCATTGTCTTGCATCAGTACTCCCCCAAGGGCGATGCCGCTGGCATCTGTCTGCACCACGAAAGGTGCTGTACCGTCTGCAGCACCCTTGATGTTGGGTAAGGCAAGTACTGGTGCCGAGGTGAGGGCCTTTTTCAGTTCCTCGAAGGCCCACTGCTGCATGGGACCCCACTCCCAGGGTACGTCCGACTTGGTCAGCCGGGTAAGGGGTTGGGCGATCTCGGAGAAGCAGTGAATGAATCTGCGGTAGTACCCCGCCAGGCCCAGGTACTGTCTGACGTGGGTAACCGTTTCCAGTTCGGGCCAGTCCCTCACTGCGGCCACCTTGTCATGTTGGGGTCTGCAGCCATCCGCGGAAATGCAGTGACCAAGGAACCGCAAGGATTTCTTCAACAGTTGGCACTTGGACCTCTTGAGGAAGACGCCCTTCTCCCTGCACGTCAGGAGCAGCTGCTTGACGTGCTCGTAGTGCTCAGCGGCGGTGTTGCTGAAACGACCACGTCATCAATGAAGATTCGGACAAAGGGAAGATGACCCAGAGCCCGCTGCATTCGTCGCTGATATTGAGATGGCGAGTTCTGCAGTCCTTGTGGCATGACCAACCACTCATATGACCCCATCTGGGTGGTGAAGGTAGTCTTCTCGATATCTCCTGGAGCCATCGGGACCTGCCAGAAGCCATCCACTGCGTCGAACGAGGAGAAGAACTTCGCACCCTGCATCTCGTCGAACATCATCTGGATGTCCGGAAGGGGGTACTTGTCCTTCACTGTCTGACGATTGAGGAGTCGGTAATCGATCACCAGTCGCAGCTCCTTGGGGTTCCCTGGTTTGGGGACCATCAGGCAGGGAGCTGCGTAAGGACTGGACGAGGGTCGGATGTAGCCCTTGGACATCAAGGTCTCGACGCGCTCTCGGAGTTGGCGGAGTTCCTCTGCAGACTTCTTGTAGATGCGCTGGCCAGGCGGCCCCTTCTTGCTCAGCTCAGGGTCCAGGTTAATGTTGGCCTCGTCTTGGGTATCATGTCGGAGACCATCGATGTTCGGCAGGGCAGTCGTCATCTCCTTCTCATACTCCGAACCCCAGAGGTCTTGGAACTTGAGGGTCCACTCGGGGTCCACTTCTGCATCTTCAGTGTCCGCAGCAGGTTTGGCGTCCTCAGTGTCGACAGCCGTCGCTGCAAAGGCAGAAGTCGTATCACCTTGGGATTTCTCGGCCATCATGAGCCAGGCGGGTTGTATCCCCGGGTCATCGTTGCCACGCATCTTCTGCGTCTCCGCGTACACCAAGTACTTCTTCAACTGAGCGGGAGTCAGGAACACCTCGTCCACCAATCCCGCACAAGCCGTGCCCTTTGGAGATTTATCTCCGGATGCCTTCCCAGGAGAGCAACCTGTGATGGTGACGCGATCTCCAATCTTGCCACCTCGGGACTTCCTGAGGAAGGACACAGACCCGTTCCCCTCATAGCCCAGAGTTACGGGGGAGTGATGGGGAGGGGGGACTTCCAATACGTGGCAAAACAAGCGTCTCATTTATCTTGTGTACTTAAAATGCACACTACGCCCAAGCATATGCATAATACTTTCACAGTGTAGTACAACTCTCATGAGAAAAATACTCAACGCACAGCACAAGCTGGTGAATAGACGCTCTGCAACTTCATAAGGTGTGGACTAGGGGAAAAACACCTGCCAAGCGAAAATGACTCAGCACGCAACTTTCAGTCACCAGTTCACGCCAACAGAAAAAATGAGGGGACCCCGAGATCAGGATGGTGAGCAAACGAACTTTCAGACGCAGCAGTCGAGATTCAGGAACAGAGTGAGCCGGGCCAATGAAGTGATTTTCACAACCGCATACAAGACTACCACAGGATTCCTCAAAAGATAAGGTAGGACTCTTAGGATACGATAGGACCACCTGCGAACAGCATAAACAGAGGTCAGTCTTCCCGAGAATGGTGCAAACGGCCGGTCCAAGTCTGGAAAGTAATCGGTCGCTTCACGTCACAGGCGCGCACAAAGCCAGCAGGGCTGAAAATTCAGAAAAAATAATACGGTGACACAGGGAAGGACTTCTATCCAGTGACAGCGAGCGCTCAAAGGGCTCCACAGCAGTCAAACATTGTCAAAACGAGCTGTGGTCGGCAGGGATGAAGCATCCGACGAGCTAGAGCTATGCTACCCTAGCACGCCGTCATCAACGCCTTTTGCAAAGCTTGAAAGTCGCACAACCGAACGCTGTGTGCTTCCTGGAGTCGGCGTTGATTGTGGAGTGCTGCGGGCACCCGGCAGACTCGCTTGCCGTGCGGATGGAGTACGCAAGCGTACATCCGGTCTACCTCGTCCCCTGCCGCTACCGCTACCGTGCATATTTTCCAAATTCTTAAGTGAACTTTACATATAATTCCGTCCAAACCACGTTTTATCTATATATCTAATCCCAAGGAATGTTTCTGTATGTTCAGATATCTCCAGTGTGATCTTAGGCAACATCGCGATGTCTCATGGACATTCTAACGATGGGGCCATGGTTTCCAGCCTGGGCCTCATCTTGGAAACCGTCGATTAAGTATCTTGAGGAGTATTACGATGAATCCTACGATCAGATCTAGGAATGAACTGAAACAACGTTAAACTAAGGTCGTGCAGCGCTCGATGGATGGCATGAACATGAACATCGACCGGCATCACAGACGTTTCACGAGACATCGCGACATGTCGCGATAATATAAGTGGCCCTAGGAATGATGTGGACTGCGTAGCGACCTTCCGCCGAGGATAACGTCCACTTGTATTCCCAGAGGTAGAATTCGAAGGGCAAGGGCGTTCTCCGTGTAGGTGCCCGTGGTGGTGTGCGTGTTAAACTTGGCGTACGCGGTGGCGCCTGTGATCTTTACATACAGATCCATCCGCTAAGGTGACTCGCATCTCGGAGCCAGCTCGTGTCGTGAGGCCACACCGTTTAGCACTCTGCTCCGAGATGAAGTTGTCAGAAGCTCCCGAGTCAATCAGCACCTTGACCGTGTGGCCTCTGAGGGTCGCATAGAACACCAGCAGCAGCGGTCCTTCTTCATCATGCGCCGCTGCGAGAGTACCCTCGATGTCGGTCTTCCATTGAACTCCCCCATCTGTGCGTATGCTTTTGCACTTGAGGTTGGGGAGAAGGTTGTCCGCGGCGTCGCGGCACTCCTTCGACGTCTGCCTACACGCGGCGTAGAACTCCTCATCCAGCAAGTCGATATCTTCAGTCGGATGGCTGACGAGGTTGTCTACGCTCGCCGTCAGCAGGACACCCGTTGAAGTGCATTCGCTCGAGGTGGGGCTGACATGAGTGGTGTCGCTGGTGGTAGGGCTCACATGGGTGGTGCTGCTGGTAGTAGGGCTCACATGAATGGTGCCGCTGGTGGTAGGGCTCACACGGGTAGCGCCACTTACTGTGGGGCTCACGTGGGTAGTACCGCTTACTGTGGGGCTCACATGGGTAGTGGCGCTGCTGGAGGGACTGCTGTGGGTGAGGGGATCCTCGTCATGCTGAGGGCTGCTGGTGGGGAAGTTGTGGACGAGTTGGTGGGAGCTCTGGTGATCAGTTCTCGCCCCAGGGGTCCCAGATGCTGCCATCTGCTGGGTGTAGCAGAGCGAATCGACCGAGGGCTCCTCTTCCATCACCTCGGGGTCTTCAGCAATGGGGTGGCTGTCCAGACGGGGCGGCGCTTATTCTGCTTCGTGCGTCCTGACGGTGGTCATCTGCTGGGTGAAGCAAAGCGAGCTGGATGTAGAGGTCTCCTCTGCCACTTCAGGCGAAGATCGTGCGCAGTCGGATGGACCTTCAAGGTTTCCTCCCGGGGTAGTCGGCGCGTCATCATGGTGCGAAGATGCCGTCTCTGTCGTGGGCTCGACCAGCGGGGATGACGGAGGGGATGCTCCCAAGGGGCTGGGACCCAGCTTCCTCATCTTGTACTGATTTACTGCGTGTAGACTGCACCAGGCGCCAGGTAGGCCCACGTCTCCCGCTGTTCCGGGTATCGTGCCCACTTCAGTGTCCAGGATGCAGAGAGATGCCGAAGCCTTCGCTGCTGCTCTTCGCACGCCCTCCTTTTCCCACAACCTGTTACCGGGGGAAGAGTCTGGGCTCGAAGTGGCGATCGCCTCCAGCTGCTCGGCGGGCGACAGCTCCCTCCAAGCCGCGTAGAGGTCGGAGGAACTAGCGCTAGGGGACTCGAGGACTTGTTGGCGGCCGTCGTGCGAGAGGAGGTGCCACAATGCTATGCGCTGATGGCCCTCCCTGCGATCTTGAGGCTCGCGGGCAATGCGTATTCTCTCCGCCAGCTGGTTGGCGTGGTTCACGTGCTCCTTTGGCGATCGACTCCCAGAGCGTGTGCGGCTGCGGGTGCGCTCCCATATCTTATCCACCAGGGCTTTAGCAGCCTCCGGGGATTTACGTAGAGCTCTGCGAACCTTTTGCATGGCGACCTCGAGAGGGAGGGAGTACAGTTCCCTCTTCCAGTGCCACGCAGTTAGCCTCTTTCGCGGGTCCGCGAGGTTGGACTGATAATCGGGTAGTGGTAGGACAACACGCGGTTGGGGGCGAAGATCACGGGGCCCTCCAAGGTTGCTGCCCATGATGGGGGGTCTGTGCTGGGGGACTCGCCGCCCCCTCCGACCCTCGATCCTTGCCTGTGTGTAAGCAGGGCCATCATCGAGAGGTAGAGACGGCTCGTCGAAAGGGGCGCTTTCTGCAAGGGGGTGACTGGTTAGGTCATCCCTCGGTAGCGGTGGGGCACCAGCTGAGCGGTAGGTGCGTCGCAAGTGGGTTCCAGAGGTGAAGGCCACGCTCTTGGGATGAGGTCGATGGCCCCAAGGATCTCTACGTCCTCGTGCGCGTCGGGGTTCCACTGGTTCTGACCGCTTCTCCAGGGCAGAGAGGGTCTGATCACCAGGATGTGACCTCACTTCCTCGAAGGGCAGGGTCAGGGACTGGTCGCCGGCCAGTCATTCGTCGTCCTCAACCGGGGGAAGGCCGTCACCCTCCACAAGTTCGATGCCAGCGAGCGCCGCCAGAGTCTGGTAGCTCTGCTCGTCCTCACAGGTGGCAAGCGCCAAGACCTCCTCGGAGAACTCCTCTGGAACGCCGTCCACCGAGGAGATGTCCTCCTGCTGCTCGATGGCCCAGACGACGGCGGCCACGAACCCAGGAGAATTTGCCAATCGGGCAGGGGCATTGGCTCTCCACTCCTTGAGCTTGGTCTCATCCGTGCAGTTGCGGACGATATGCTCCGCGGAGCCGCAGGCGAAGCACCGGCGGACCTTCGGAGCGTCAGGGCGGGAGAGACCAGGTGGTGGTGGCAATGGGGTAACTGCCGCGGCAGCGGTAGTGGTGGGCCCATTCTCCAGCATGGCGAGTGCTGGGCGGCTCGAGGAGGGGGTGCGCCTGAAGAAGGGGGTACGAGGAGATGGGTTCGCGAAAGAGACAGTACGGGGAGGACGGTCTTGAGTGCGCCTCTGAGCTGCCTCCGTGTCGATGTCATTCTCCACCTCCTCAGCGACCTCCCGTATCTTCAACAGGGCGTTATCGGTGCCCGGGATATCGTCAGTGGCAGCCTTCCTTTCCCACTCCTCTGGCTTGGAGACATCCAGGTGGATGGCTCTCAGGCGCCGCATCACCTTGGGTGCGTACTTCAACCCTCGGCGGTACGTGGAGAGCATGGACAGGTTGGACATCTCCACGCAGTTGGGGACCCTGCCAGCCAGGAAGTTGACTGAGGCCATGCGGGTCTCCAATCGCGAAAAGTACTCCGCCGCGGTCTCACTCGACGCCTGCTTCAGTACAATGGCCTCGCCGTGCGCGTTCTCCAGGTAGCCCTGTGTCAGGGAGCACACCGCCAGGTCGCTGAAGAACACGTCCAGCTCCACGTAGCGCCGGTGCCAGGCCTGGTCGGACCCGAAAGTCCCCGCCGCACGCTCTAAGAACCTCTTCTGCGGGTCTTGTAGGGTGTGCTCCTTGAAGCTCCAGAGGAGGCTCGACACGCTCGCCTGGTACTCCGATACAGACGGCGTACAGCTGGGAGTGGTCAGCGCCTCGATCACAATGGCTTCTTGGAAGATCTTCCGCACCATGTTGGAGTAGTGCTCCAATTGCGCCAGTAGACCATCCTTGTCGGCCGATTTAGTGTCGGACGCGGAGCGGGGGAATCTGGTCACACCCCTGATCAGCTTCAGCACCATCTCCTTAGTTTTGTGCTCCAGGCGGACCTCGTCCGAAGATGCTCGCAGATTAGTGCCTTGCGGCAGTCGGATGATGCATGGTACAAAGGGTGCGGCGCTGGGAGAAAGGACGGGATTCGCAGTGGCGGAGTGGGGGAAACGGGCTGAAGGTGGTGGTCCTGGGGCATGCGCAGGTGGGAGCGCAGGCGCGGGATTTGTGGGGACTGCGGTTGAGGTAGGCGGTAATGCAGAGGCTGGCGGCCCAGGAATAGGCGGTGGTGCAGGTGTTGATGATGGAGCGGGGAGCGGGAGAGGCGTGTGGAAGGGCATGTGAGTGGGTGGTTGCGCGGCCACCACGCTCATGTTTCGGTACCAGTCTGAGTTGCTGACTTCGGACCACGCGGCGAGCCCGTCCTGGTCGAAGTGCAGCATCTCGGACTCCCGCGCAGTGGCAGGAATCCACTCCCACACCGGCTGTCCCATACTCGTAGATCGCACATTAGCTGCAGCTGGGTCCCCCATGGCCATGTCCATGATCTCACGGTCGACCATGAGTACCCAGGTCTCCACGCGAGGGTTGGTAAGGAGCAGCGGTGTGTGATGAAGACGTCCTCCCATGCGTGCATAAGCTGTCAGCGGAGCTCCCAGCAGATGCATGATTGTGAAGAGGATGGTGTCGCCCTGTACTCCAGCCCTGTGACGTTCGTCTCGTGGTAAAGAGACAGTCGCCGCACCTCGCACCCCCGCTGGCTGATATACCCACAGTGACCCACCGTCGTGGGTGATGAAGAGGGCCCGGACCTCTGGATACTGGGGGTAAGAGGGACCGGGTCCTCGGTCGGGATCACCAGGAGGGTCTGTCTGGGGGTGGATCATCAGGAGGACCTGGGGGCGAGTTCCTGGGGCTGGGGACTCTGCGCTCTGAATCAGGGTCACCACCGCCATGCACCACTGACTCCATCGATTGTCGTCGGCGAGCCACCATCATGTTAAGAGGGGCCTGAGTGGGAGGTTCAACAGGAACCGCTCCAGTGACAGTCAGAGACTCTGGAGGGAGTCTCGCTGTCTGCAGCGTCCGCCTCGAGGGGCTGATCCGTCGCCAGGGCTCCCTGTGTACTGCTCTGGGGGTCGCCTGATGGGGGGGGGTTTCTGCAGATACCGCTGCGCCTGACGGGGCGAGACCTCTTGAGAGCACCGCGGAGAGGTCCAGGGCTTGCACTGCCGCAAGAACCTCTCTGCGGATATGTTCACTTCGGCTGCTTGCGTCCGAATCAGACCCGGACCTGCGAGCAGCTCTCCGCCTGCGCTCTGCCCGCGCATGTGTGCCCCGGCTCCCCCTGGACCCCGTACTGGTGCGGCTGGCGTCCGTACCGGAATCGGGGTCGGAGTGCTCTGGTGAGCGGCTCCTCAGGCTCGGGATGTGCCTGCCGTGCGTTGCAGGGCCCGAGGACTCCCTTCGGGAGCGTCGACGCCTGCGGGCCCCTGGGTCAGCTGTCACCGCTGGAAGGTGACGCACCAGGAGTGAGGCCCCGCTCGGAGCGCCCTGTCGGAATCCGCCATCAGGAGGTGCCTGCAGAGGGTCTGGAAGAATCGTGGCGCCAATGCTGATGAAGGGCGGCTGTAATGAGGGGTCCGCCGTAGGGTCGTACAGCATTGAGGTGGTAGGTACCAGCTGTTGCGGCCGTGGCTGCTGCTGCTGCTGCTGCTGCTACTGCTGCTGCTGTTGCATTGGTTCCAGCGGTGGTTGCTGTTGCGGCCACTGTTGCTGGTACGCGAGCCATTGCTGCTGTTGTTGCAGCTGTTGTTGGTACGGCGTGGGGTACGAGCCCATGGGGTGATGAGTCCCCAATGTAAATGGCACCGGGGACACTCCCCCAGCAATGGGCGCTGATTGGGGGAGTACCCAGCTGGAGCCATTCCATACAGCTTGTGCAGGGGTGCCATCGGGCAGAGTGTATGGGCGTGGTACTGCGGTATAGGGCATGGTGGTGCCCGGGAGTGGGAAGGGGAAAGTGGAAGCGTATGCGGTGGGGGGACGGAAAGGTGAGGGGTGAAAATAATGGGGGGCGTAGCGGCTCTGCACTGACTCCCATGTTGGAAAGCGACTCTGAAGTGTGCTGCGACATGCTAACTGTTGAGCTGATCAAATCGAGAGCTGGGTGTGGCAAAAGCCACAGGTGAGCAGAGGGTAGAGTCTGCTCGCCTTTTATTTACTCTTCGATGTCGCTTTCTGGGGCGAAGGAGGAGGAGACGGAGGGGGGCTAATATCTGGAGATGGAGGAACGCCGTCGATCACAGCTATTGGAAATGCACCAGGAAGCGCGGGATAGATTGCTAGATCTTGGTCAGCCGGGTAATTGAAGAAGTAGTTCCCCTGCTGATGCCACTCGCGGTCGTAGTGTGCTGGTGGAATAGCCAGGGTGACGTTATCCAGGCGCTCAGCTGCTGTCCTCCACTTCGTCGTCAGAAGAGGAGGGCGAGGGAGGAAGAGGACCCTCTGGAGAGTCGTTCTGATACCAAATGTGCCCGTGGGCAGTACGACAGATGCTCGGAATAATGTTTTTGATTGAACGTGCAAAGGTACACAATTCGGATTTTATAATATACTGGATCAGGGCCAGATTGAGGTGCAAACGATAGTTCGGTTCCGAGTTCTGAAGGCTAAACACTTCTCAAGTGCTCTACTTATTCACTCGTCACTCGGGCTGCAGGGTCAACCACCCGGCACCCGATGTCACACCACGGCCCAACGTTCAATTCTTGATCCGATCTCATTTCTAATTCCGATTCGTCATTCTCGATTCAGATGTCACGTCGACGGACTGACACGATGACTGTCATACAGTACTGTCATACTACTGTACTGTCATAGTGTCATATTGTCATACCCCCGACATCTGATACTCGATTTCATTGTCTTTCTGATCCCGATGCGAATCCGGCCATTCCCCAAGGGTCTGACTAAGTGCCACGATGACCACCCCACAGTACTATCATACTACTATAGTGTCATAGTGTCATAGTGTCATATTGTCATAGTGTCATACTGTCATACCCCGGACATCTGGTACTCATTCTCATCGTGATTTCAAGCCCAATTTCACTGACATCGTGCCAATCCCAGATTACTCCCGATGCCACACATACGGACGCATAGGCATATCGGCTCACGCTGTGCCTCCGGGCACAGTGGTTTATCTGGACCTCAAACAAGCATTTGATAGAGCTGAATTCAGGATGAGCAATTTAGCGCTCAGAAAGCTAGGACTCCCATCACAAATAATTAACATCATCTCAGACATCACCAATGATGCCTCTAGAATGGTACTTACTGAGGAAGGCCTCACAGATGAATGGTCCCTCGAATGTGGAGTTCCCCAGGGAGAAGTTTTGAGCCCACTAAGGTTTGTAGCCATTATTGATATCCTGGCAATCTGGTTAGCAAAAAGAGCAAACGGTGCAAACCCGACAGGAACCACATATGGATACGAACTCAACTCGGAACGCCATAGACCAGACAAACCAGGAAATAATGTTATTCCTCCCTCTCAAAACTTATTAGAAAAGGACACCCCTTTAAATATCTTTGCACGGTTCTTCTGTGATGACATCATGCTCGTGGGGAAAACTAAAGACGAAGTTCAAGACATGCTAGGTATAGTTAATGAATTTATGAGCTTCATCGGCATTCCCATCAATGTTAAGAAATCCAAATACTCTTACAGAAAGCGCATCAAATCCCAGGGCAAAATAGTAACACGATATGACCTGTCTGATGATTTACTCATCTCTGGGGGTCACCTGGAGCCCAATACCAATGACTCGAGTCCTTCCATTGATGCGAAATGGATATCCCCTGAGTCACCAGAATTTCTCGATTTCTCTAACAGCAAAGAGGTAAACAGATACCTCGGAGTATGGTTTGCACTAAATGGGGAATGGGACAAACAGGCGGAAATCCTTATCGACGGACTTAAATCCACTCTCACATCCATCCAACTGCAACACATGACTCTACACCAGCTAAGATATGTTATAAATGCGGTTGTAGTTCCGAGGATGGCGTACCCCCTTAACGTTACCTCAGCAATTGCCAACTCCTCAAAGAATGTTGCAATTGAATTAGACAAAATGATAGCTTCGTTTATAATCAAATACCTGGGCTGCCCAGTTGACACTAATCACCAAATAATCTGGACAGCAGTCTGCCAGGGCGGGTAAGGTATTGATAGTGTCTTCGATATTGCAACCGCGTCGTGTATTACTGAAACCATGAACACCTTGTGTTCTGCAGATGAACACGAATATTGGCAACACAACCACACGGACCGTATCACTGACCCTCACCTTATCTCACTATACCGTAGAAACAGCAATTAATGGCTTAAAATAATAATTCAAAACATGAACAACGAAATGAGTAAAAATGCCATCTCGGGCTTTCCCTTATCACACTATGCAACCTATAGTCACACAAAAGACAAACGCTCTAACTGGTTCAGGCGTACAGGTCACATTATGGCAAAACTTGGATACGCTATCGACTCTAAAAATTACCCTGAAAATGAAGCGGGTGAAACCACATTAATCACCACCCTTCCTAGACAACTCTACATGTCGAGGAATGTTACCTCCGCAATTCAAAAATATAACCTCAAGCACACAGGTTCCTTTCTGACTCCCTGCGGTGGAATGTTAAAAAACTGGCAAGAAAGCAAAGACTTTTTCAGGCTGAACGGTAATAGACCCCCTGGATGGCTAACCGAAATCGAAAAGGAAATGCTTCAAACCCCTGTAGATTATTTTGGACCCACAGGCCAGATATGTCAAGAAACAATATAGAGACAACATAGTACCCCCGGACACGGGTGAGTTTCATTGGAAAGGAAATGGTGACCGAGATTCCATCTCTCTTATTCACATTACAAATATTGACTTAGAGGCCATGTCAATACAATACACAGAATACAGTAACAATGCCAAAAACCCTAATGTCTTTGTCAGAATCGAAGGAACCAACAGTTTTCAATACGACTTTGAATATAGCATCACCGATGACGGCTGCATCCTAATTCCAGCAGGTTCCATTTTCGAATATAATGACCATATGGACCCGCCCTCTTCTGTTCTTGCTAAAGTCAATGATATTAACTCACACTATGATTACATCTCAGACAGACAATATGAGACCATTATTGCCAGAATGAAAAACAAAACTGCGGAAGAAGAAAGTGAATACAGCTGCCCTAGCGACTCAGAAGAAGAATCTACCCCCTTCGCCGAAAAGAGCAAACAAATGGAGGATTATGATATGGCAAGCGATGGTTCCCTATTCGCCGGTAAAAATCAGCATGCAGTGGTGCAGCATATGCCATAAAAAACTTTGACAACGGAATGCCACTTGTTCGGAAGATGATTATCCCCCCCTCAAGAACTTTCGCCGCACCGGGGCTTCTTATCAAGGAAGATATCCAAAACCCTAGTAGTACATCTGCTGAAATTGCGGGACTGCGATTCTTACTCACAGAACAAAAAGAGAATCTCCTCAAATCCATGACTCCAATGGTACATGCCATTGACTCCATGGCCGCA
This sequence comes from Cymbomonas tetramitiformis, assembly GCA_001247695.2. Classification (NCBI taxonomy): domain Eukaryota; kingdom Viridiplantae; phylum Chlorophyta; class Pyramimonadophyceae; order Pyramimonadales; family Pyramimonadaceae; genus Cymbomonas; species Cymbomonas tetramitiformis. The sequence continues at coordinate 9,643 of LGRX02003898.1, read as the reverse complement.
ATATCTGCTGTAACAAAGGATGGCAGATCCATGAGTGCCCGGGACAAATTACGTGAAGCTAATCGCAGAGATGTGCAGGCTGTTCGCCTACTGTTAGAAGAACTTGGCTTCTACAGTGAAGGAGATCACAGTAAAATTATCCTTAAATGGATCAGGGGTCACAATAATGACAAAGTCCATGACAGAGTGGACCGTACTGCCAAAAGAGCCTCATTCAGAGGGGGTTGTTTAGACATCTCCCGCTACGACCCTGCCGAGGAATTGCCATTCTCGTTATTCTTTTTTGAGGTCCCTATTTTAGGTGATATCCGCAGTCACATTAGAAGAATTCAACGTCTCTCACACTACCATAATTGGAGAACTCTACAGTCTCAAGGGAAGTACTTGAGGATGCTCGACGAGAATAACACCACCCCCACTAAAGATATTTCCAAAATTACGCCTAAAGCTTTCACTGCTTCCAGAAGCAGAGAACTCCTGGGTCTCCAAGCCTCTCCAGCACGTTTATTCAAACTGGGGAAAATTGGGACTGAAAACTGCCCCTACTGCCAACAGAATACAAAATGCACCTTCGAACACATCCAACTTGAATGCTCAGGACATAATAATAGTTTGCATAGTCTTAGAACAACCCAAGATGGCGAACTAAGGAAAATCATTGCTGAAGAAATCTCAGAAAAGCCCAAACTACTAAACCCTGGAAAAGGTACCACATACATCGAAACACAGCCATCGAAACTTTTTCCACTTGCTGACCTAAGACAGGAAATGCATGAGGAATTATACTTACACGCTCTCCCGGAAGCTAGCATGTACCGACCATCAAGTTCAAAAAGGAATACCATTGCTGTGACCGCTAAACCCGAAGTGGACCATGTCACGGGGACAATTAAATATCCCGAACTCCAATATGTCCAAAAGAAAGAGTTTTGGAAACTTCTGGCCTGGCACCGCCTTTCCAACAAAGCAGTCCCATGCTCACTTGCGGAGTACTTGAATAGGGCACACGATATTCATGAAGCACTCAATGCATGTAAGTTTTAATCGGGGGATCCTAAAAACTGCTACGCAATCAGAAGAAGCCTCTTAGATATTTTGGTGGATGACAGGAACCTTGACAAAAACGGCTGTGAACTTTTCTCAAACCCACTAAATGCCCACCCTAGAATTCACTCGAGAAGATGCATACCCACCACAAGAATGAAAAAAAGCCCTCAGGCCCTTCTGCCATCATGGCAAAATTGGCTTTGATGGTCTCGCTTGGGATGCCTACGTGGATCCGATAACAGGCATCGGCAGAATCGTTTATGGAAATCCCCCCTTTGATGGGAAAGAAAAGGGCAAATCTTCGGCGGTTATGACTACCTTGGAAATGGGATATAAAGCGGCCAACACCGTCCCCGGACTTTCAGGAACATGGATTCTTCCGCTGTCTCCCAAAAACCAAAAAAGATGGTTCGATAAAGGTTTTAAACTTGTTTTCAGATTTCCGCATAACACTATCGCCATTTATCCCACATGGCTATTGGACGGGTGATGGCCCCTACGTTCTTCCAGGTGCGTGGTGGATGCTATAAGGATGACTTTTCGGATGTTGTTATCATAGCTATAGACAGTGCACCCAGTGATACTCAACCAGCCTTTGACTGGAGGCCTACACAGAAAAAGATTGCCAGATGGTTCCTTAACGTCCTTCCTAAGTCCAGAGTCACGAAGAAGAGGCTAGAATACACAGGAGTCGGCCCTGATATTTGGAATGAAGTTCTGAACGAAAGCGACAAAGTAGGAAAGTACTTCCCTCTTCGCTTTGCCCATGGCCCACTCAAGACCCTCCTTATCATCAGAGTGATATTGAGCCTTATTATGGTGGTCACCACGACACGACAATCACAAACGCAAATTCCAAGCCCTTCATAAGCACCGTGAAATGGCCCAAAGTTCTTACACTCATGGGATACCTCCCTCCTCTTTTTGGTACTGTCCTCAACACGATAGGTGTTCCCCGTGGCAAGATTAAACCTCTCCTTAAAAAACTTTCAAGAATTTGTAGGCAACACACCAAAAATAGGCGAGACGTGTTTCTGTTAAACACCACCACCACCTTAAACACTGACCCGCATACAGTTGACATCTCATGCAGTGAAGCCATGACAGAAACAGAAGCTGTGCAACAGTCAAACGACTTTCTTCAAACCCTCCTGCAATAATTCTCAAAAATTTTGCAATAAAAGATGGTTTCGTGTCCCCAAGGGGAGGGGCCGTCCCCCCCCTCCCCCCCGCCACCCCCCTCTCCCCGCCACCACGACCCCCTTCCTCCCAACGTCTCCAAAAACCCCCTTAATTCTTCGACTTCCCTCCCCACGCTCAGATTCAGCCACCCCTCCACTCACCCGGCCATGGCTGCTTCTCCATCTTCTAGAGTTTTTTATTGCCTAGCACTTAGCTTTTTCTCTAGATGTCACCCTGCTGAAAAGTGGGCTGAGCCCCTTTGTGGGCGCGCTATAGCAGAGGGAGTAGCCCCTGGTGTTTTCACTAGCCTGCTTTGCAGGGTTACCGCACTCTCAGGACTTTGTCCCCTTTGCTAGCGTAAATGTTTTATTATTATTATTATTATTAGGGGCCTAATTCGAAGGTGGAGTGCTTGCAAGGGGAGGCTCGCTCGACAGCGTCTGGGTACGTTCCCACCCTCTAATACACGTGAAAGACCCTTGCAGTATATGTGAAGCATGTCACAACACACGTTCAGCATACTTAGTTGCTTGTGCACCTTTCTGAAAGGTAGGGCCGCAATATGCCTGCAATATGTATGTAGTATACCCGCTGCAACATACGTCCAACATATTGTACACATACTACATAAAACTTACAGTTTATAGCATTTTTTGTTTGCAGTCGCCTATCTCTACGATTACAACGCCCCGGACAAGGAGGACGAGGAGGAGGCTGACCGCCTGGAGGCGGAATGCAAGAAGAAGGAGGTGGAGGCCAAGGCCAAAAAAACACCCGCCTCCGCATCCGCATCCGCAAAGGGCAAGAACAAGCCCTCGGAGGGCCCCGCCTCCGCATCCGCAAAGGGCAAGGGCAAGGCGGCCCCGTCACCGGCCCCGTCACCGGCCAAGCCCGCCAAGCCCGAAGCCCCAAATGTTGAAGACATCTTCAACGTGGGGAAAGAGGTGGTGGTGTACGCGGGGGCGCAAATAACGGAGTACGAAGCGATGAAGAGTTCGGTCCGTTCCGACAAAGGCCAACTCGTGACGAACACCGGCCGATTGAAGGCCAACGTCGGGTTGTTCGCCGGGTTGGTGGTGGCGAATGCGGTTGGGGATATTCTCCCCAACCACATCATGGACGGCCCCGATTTCCCCCTCACCGAGGGGCTCATCGGTATCAAGGTGCGCACCAACCCTTTCAATATGTGTACAATATGTGTACAATATGTGTACAATATGTGTACAATATGTGTACAATATGTCTGTAATAGTACTGTACTATAATATTTCCAATATTTGACACATGTATTTCGTTTGGTGGGGCTGCAGGTAACCGATATCCTCGATATGAAGATGTTGTGCAAAGAGAAGCCATTTGCATATGTCCGCAGCGCCACCTCCTTCATCATGAAGGAGGTGGACAAGCGCCTCCCAGAAGGGATGGACGCTAGCCACCGCGTGGGGAATCCCAACTCGGAGGCGTCCCTCTTCTTGGAGAAGGCCTTCAAGCGCGAGGGAAGAACAAAAATAAAAAACCTTGTAGTGGACGTAGCCTACGTTAGGCAGGGGGAGCAATTGTGAAACAAATTTGACAATTTGTAATTGTATTCAATATTAATTGTGTTCAATATGCCTCTCGTTGACATATGCAATAGGTCCACAGCATACTTGCAGCATGTTGAATATGTCTGTGCAATATGCATGCGATAGGTCTTCAGTATATATCCAATATAGGCAACTTTTATTTCAATACATATGCAATATGTCCACAGTATATATACAGCATATTGAATTTGCATGTTCAATACGTATGCAATAGGTCCGCAGTATGTATCCAACATATTGAATGTTCCGTTTCAGTACATATGCAATATGTCCACAGTATATACACAGCATATTGAATTTGCATGTTCAATACGTATGCAATAGGTCCGCAGTATGTATCCAACATACTAAATGCTCCGTTTCAATACATATGCAATAGGTCCGCAATATATATACAACATATTGAATTTGCATGTTCAATACGTATGCAATAGGTCCGCAGTATGTATCCAACATACTGAATGTTCCGTTTCAATACATATGCAATAGGTCCGCAATATATATACAACATATTGAATTTGCATGTTCAATACGTATGCAATAGGTCCGCAGTATGTATCCAACATACTGAATGTCCGTTTCAATACATATTCAATAGGTCCGCAATATATATACAACATATTGAATTTACATGTTCAATACGTATGCAGTAGGTCCGCAGTGTGTATCCAACATATTGAATGTTGACTTACAATATGTATACAATATGTGGGCAATATGTCTGCGACATGCCTTCATAGTGTTTGCGACATGCATGGTGCATGTCTCCAACCCTATACTACACATATGTTGAAGGCATATTGAAATTACTCTCTGCATCAGAACTTCAATATGTCTCCAATACGTGAGGGCTCACTTCAATACTATGTTGAACACATGTTGGAGCGCTTACAGGCATATCGTACACATATTGTAACATTTTGTATTGTATTGAACATGTATTGACAATACGCGTGCAATATGCCTGCAATATGTGTTCAATACGATGTATTGCACGCGTCTAGAAACGTAGGGGAAGTATAAAACATAAACAAGGATAGCCGATCTTTATGATCGGGTTCTAGGTTTCGGCCTACAAGTGACGGTCATCCAGACTAGTTCTCTAGGAAAGGCGACACGACAGGTGACAAGTGGCTACTATCCATATTCCCAATCCTCTCTCAAGGACCAGCGCAATCTTACTAGTTCTGCCTCTACGAGGGCCCAAGGGGACTCAACATGCCATCGCATATCATATTTATGTGTCAAATTAGTATCCTGACATGTGGGTGCATACTCAAAGTGACCCGTGGATTGTTTTTAAAGGGGATGCTTTGAAGGGGTGTTTTATCGATATTTCATGAGCAAATTCTGGTCCTTTCTCAACGAGGACGTAAGCTATTGAGTAGGCGATATCTGATTCCTCGAAGGTCCTTTGAAAATTCGGAGACCCATCTTGGCAATTTTTCGAGTTGCTCTTTCTGCAATGTCTTGTCAAAAGTTTCATCCGGGGTCATCTTGACTATCAAAATATCGGTTGAAGTGGCGGGGGTAGACCCAAAAAATAAAATTCCGGCAAATAGCACAACAACATGAAGAAAAAAAATGCATGCCCCCTTGGGAAACCTCAACTGTGGTCGTCACCATGCATGCATCTTGACGACCGACGGGGGACCGCGTAGCCTACCAAACTTCAAGTCTCGAAGTAATTACCAACCGGGGGGGTACGCATCTAGGAGCTCGCTAAGGTATCGAAAAAAATTATTGAAAATCCGGCCCTTGTAAGAGGACCCCGTCAAAATGTGGTCCTCTTACAAGGACTGGTGGATAGTAGCCACAAGTCGTCTGGCGGGTCACGGTGCGGTGTTGCTGGATGTGACACACCGTGTGTCACTTCCTGTTATCTGTACTAGTACTCGGTACAGTACGGGTGTCACAGGTTTAGGGCTTCCGGCATAAAGCCGAGACTATCTTATGTTTTATTTACACTCTTGAAAACCCGAAAGTGAAAGCATTCTGACCGTAGCCCAATATATAGTCTTAGCTATATATCTCACAGGTTATGGTGCGCCAGGCACCTTCCACTACTTTTGGTAGCATGATTGGCTAAACGCCTTCGCTTGGTGGGGCGTTGGGGGGCCCATTTGATGGTTGCGCTATGAGGACTCGCGGTTGAGGCACGCGTCGTTACGGAGTAATTGTGTTATCGCTGCAGCGTACCTTGGGGCAGCCACACATTTTGAAAAAAATTATTCAAAATTTGGGTGCACATGGCACCCCAAGGGGGGTCGAAATGACCAAGTTGGGAGTTTGGGTATTGCCCGCAAAAATCTCCAATGTATTGTAGTGATGATAATACATGTATTACCTAATTCGATGTTGATAAAAACGATGATGAATTCGGTTTTGGCCAATTCCATGCCGCGTGATGTCAATACGGGCTGAAACCCTAATGGGTATGTCTGGAATGACACTAAAATAGTTAGGGTTTCGGGATGTAAATGAGTTTATATATCGATATAATGACAGCTTAATATCGATATCGACTTTCGATGCCTCTTTGAACCTAAACTGAAGGGGATCTTCCTATGAAGCTCACAGATTCAGTAATTTTATTCATTTTCCTACTTTCGCGACAGAGGTGCACCCTACAGCAAAAATGACTTATAGGAGTGTTATTCAGGTAATTTACATATATTTACCTACAGCATGCCCTTTAAACGAGGGAATAAGATAGGTTGATTTGCCAAAGCAGGAGCCGAATTAAAATCTGAAAAAAGCGTCCCAGGATCCTATGTTCTCAATTCGTAAAGATTTCGTGCCGCGTGACCTCAAAAACTGACGAAGCTGGCAGTATCTGGCAAACTGTCTGGCTGATATACGCAAATACGAAATGCTGAGGGCTGCTGTAGCCGCGTAGAGAACAGGAATGTTTTTTCAAAGGCAAAAACAAAATTTGGCAGTGAGTAGCCGCCTTGAGATGCCACGTAGGACGCGTAAACCGGATCCGCGTGTGACAGGGGGGTGGTGCCCGTTTTAGTTGACAATAACAAGAGAAATGTCGGTAAAAGTCACGCGCCAACTTGGTCATTTCGCGGGTAGTCATGGGTGCCATGTGTGCTTATTTTGGCTTTAAAAAATTTCAAAATTTGAAAAATTTGGGTGCATTTTAGGAAAAATCTGGGGCGTCCGGAAAAATCTGGTGGTCTCTGGGAAATATGGGGGGCTCTGGGAAAATTTGGGTGACATGCGTGGCCACATCGATCGACGTGACGATATCATGGAGAGCTCGCGTCGATCGCGTGGTCGGCTGGTCGATGCCACGGCTGCGTTTGCGTGGCTTTCGGTGTCTACTGTCTTGAATGTCTTAACGTTAAGGCTAAAATCAGGCGCCGGTATACAGCGAGAAGATACAGACCATACAGTACATCAAAATGCTCGTAGACTATTCCTCAGACTCTGAATCTCTATCAGACTGTGAACCTGCGGGAAAGGATGTGCAGGAGACCGTGACTTTGCGACCAGTTCACCTTTCGTTGAGCCCGACGAATACTGCCCCGACACCGACCGAGGAACGTCAACCTAGCCGGTTAGAGGGGGCGTACGAACGAACTCGTGCGCGTCCGTTAATAAACGCATTTGATCAGTTCAAAAGGAAACGCGGAACTGCGGATCCCGAGGAGCAACCAGCTTTGGCAGGTCATGAACGCGAACGAGTCCTTCCCAAGAAACCGCCAGCTGGAGTTAGGCGTGCTTGCGGCGGCAATCGAGTAACGAAGGAGCCCAATGTGCAGCCCTCTCAGCGTATCAAGGAATTCCCCAACGAGAGTTTGCGTGTGGCTGCTGGTAAACTATCTCCAAGCCTCAAACCCTCCGCGCAGAGCCTTCCCCGCATGCTTATAGCTAAATATGGACAAGAAAAATTTCATCAAAATTTGGGTGCCTTCTCAAAATTGCCAAAATTATTTAGGTGCTTCATCGAAAAAATGACATAAAACATTTGGGTGCCTTCTAGGAAAAATGTGTGGCTATGGCAAAGCGTACCCTACGTGATTTTTTGGATGTACACGGGATTTTCGTTTAGACTGGAATTGACCACTCTTTGTCGCGGACTTCTTGCGCAACGTGTACTTCGACTTCCACACTTCTACAATCGGGATTTCACAGTTACGGAAGTTTTGACTGCTTTTGCCATTACCATTTCCGCGAGTTCCTCCTCTCCGCACCATCGCCACCTTACCCCGACGTACCCACCTATAGGATTTTTATCATGAGTGTTTCTTCGCACGCTACGCCTCCCATGGGGGCTCACAACCGAATCCGGCTTGACACGATTTTTTCCCGAGACGTTGGGATGCGCTATCGGCCGACACCTGCATCTCCGGCGGCTAATTTGACGGCCCCTGAGCGGACACGTGCCGTGGCCGTTCAGAATTCATCATGGGACGTGGATTTGATCAAGAGGACATCTCGAGACGCTCTTGGCGGCTCCAAAGATGCGTCATTCCGAGGTGACGAATCGGACCGCAATGTGCTATGGACATCGTTGGTGACATCTTTACAATCGGCATTTGAGCTGAAGGACGCCGCCAACGACACCCTCTTCGACTTGGCGGATGCCACCAAGGAGGTCAACAACGTCTACGACGCCATCCTCTTTACGACGTTGACATCTTTAACGAAACCGCACTCACCCGCAAGGCGTTGGGTGGACGCTTCTGGACGTGCTTCCCCGCGGGATGGGAAGCGGGCTTTGCTTGAGGTCACGAAAAGGCTACTTCCTCGAGTTCTCCGACCCCTTGGGAACTACGAGGAGTTGTGTGCCATCCACTTCGCCTCCAACCTCGACCCCGACCCGTTAATCCAAGACTTCGACGCCTGCCTGACGGCTATCCGCAACTCGCCCTCTGGTCCGCTCGACGACATGATGGCCAAGAAGCAGCTACTCGCGTCCCTCGACCCCATCATGTACGACAAGGTCACCACACCGCTTCGGCTCGACGTGGACTTGGCCAAGGTCGACCTCGAGGACATCTACGCCCACATCCTCGAGATTTGGGAGAGCGAGAACGGTGTTACCCGCGGGAAGCAGCCTAAACCGTCACCTCCGACTTCCCCGGCATTGCTTTACTCTGGTGACGTGAACGTGAAGGACCTCATCATGGAGTTCGAGAAGCAATTGGAGGCCGCCACTTCGGCTCTCGTGACGCTCAAGGACTCCGTCACGAAGAGCGACGAGCCCCTTTCGGGCTTTGTGGATTCCTCCCGTCGCCGCCCGCAGCGTGACGGTAAGCGTGGTGTCTCTTTCCCACCCTCACGTTGGCGGGATGAGCGCAACAGGAGGGACGACGGCAAGTTCCATGGCCGCGACAATCGTGTTGGAGGCTATGGCGGGCGAAAGAGCTTCCGCTTCGCCGCGAGCCCGCTCAAGACCGACGGGAATTGGCGACAAGACCACTACAAGAAGCACTCCGCCCACAACATCTCCTTCCACGTGGCCTCCTCCGCCTTCGTCCCTGAGTGCGCGCGTTGTCCTCCTGGACACTACCACGACACCGCGAATTGCCCCACGGACGACATGGCATGCGCGGAGTGCGACTTGGTGACTGCCGACGAGAACGACGAGATCGTCTCCGCGTTCCAGACCGCCTTCGACGCTCAGGACGACGCCACCTTCGCTCGACTTTGTGGACAACATGATCAACCCGTTGTTCGTCACGACGAAGAGCCCTTCACCTTCGCGGACGACATCAACATTGGCCTTCGGGCGCAGTACGCGGGCTTAAAGCCTTCTCCGCCCTCTCTCCTTGCTACACGCGTGCACGAGGCGCGCACGGCTCTCCGTGAGC
>LGRX02003897.1:0-59178 GCA_001247695.2 Cymbomonas tetramitiformis | reverse complement strand
CAGCACAGCGCGAGTTGCGCGGCGGTCGGCGACCGAAGCAGCACAGCGCGAGTTGCGCGGCGGTGGGCGACCGAAGCAGCACAGCGCGAGTTGCGCGGCGGTAGGCGACCGAAGCAGCACAGCGCGAGTTGCGCGGCGGTGGGCGACCGAAGCAGCACAGCGCGAGTTGCGCGGCGCTGAGCGACCGAAGCAGCACAGCGCGAGTTGCGCGGCGCTGAGCAACCGAAGCAGCACAGCGCGAGTTGCGCGGCGGTGTGTGACTGAAGCAGCACAGCGCGAGTTGCGCGGCGGTGAGCGACCGAAGCAGCACAGCGCGAGTTGCGCGGCGCTGAGCAACCGAAGCAGCACAGCGCGAGTTGCGCGGCGGTGTGCGACTGAAGCAGCACAGCGCGAGTTGCGCGGCGGTGGGCGACCGAAGCAGCACAGCGCGAGTTGCGCGGCGGTCGGCGACCGAAGCAGCACAGCGCAAGTTGCGCGGCGGTGGGCGACCGAAGCAGCACAGCGCGAGTCGCGCGGCGGTGGGCGACCGAAGCAGCACAGCGCGAGTTGCGCGGCGGTGGGCGACCGTAGCAGCACAGCGCGAGTTGCGCGGCGGTGGGCGACCGAAGCAGCACAGCGCGAGTTGCGCGGCGGTGGGCGACCGAAGCAGCACAGCGCGAGTTGCGCGGCAGTGGGCGACCGAAGCAGCACAGCGCGAGTTGCGCGGCGGTGGGCGACCGAAGCAGCACAGCGCGAGTCGCGCGGCGGTGGGCGACCGAAGCAGCACAGCGCGAGTTGCGCGGCGGTGGGCAACCGAAGCAGCACAGCGCGAGTTGCGCGGTGCTGGGCGACCGAAGCAGCACAGCGCGAGTTGCGCGGCGGTGGGCGACCGAAGTAGCTCTGCGCGAGCTACTGCGTGACACCTGGTGAATAAAGCATCCGCTGTGCAACATTCGCAATGGGCATGTTTGAATTTGAGAGCTGAGTAGATAGGACAGCTGCATACCTGAAGTGAGGTTAGCAACTGTGCAACGGAAAGTAGATCTGCGCTCGGCGGTGCGTCTTCTCGCTCTCCCGCCGTCGGCCGGCCGGCCCGCCTGGGCTGTGGGCTGGGAGGCGAAGAAAGCTCCGTCCGTACTTCCTCGCACTCGTTGGGATCGGAAGACGCTTCCAAGCACTCGTTGACATGCGCCTCCATGGCCTAAATACCGGTCGCAGAACAGTCACTGCCTGCAGACTCTGGACTGTTGGATCATAATCTTGCAGCCCTTACTAGTGCGCCGCAATAGCCCTTGACTCGAGAAATGCAAATTTACTTTGAAACGTTTGGATCGTTTAATGTATGCAGAGTGCTGCTGGGAGGAAGTGCGAACGAATGATTAAAACGCTGCTACCCGAGAACGGTAAGACTGACTTTTTTGTCTCCATAAACTGGAGTGCACACTGTCGGTGCGGTACACGAGGATACGTCCCAAGCCTGTAAAAGGGACTTCAGTATTTGCGTCGCTTACCCTGACAGTGTCTGCGACTTGAGAGAGCGATTTTCCGCAAACAGGACAAGTCTCTTCCACAGAAACCCGAGAACAATACTCCTGGCGAACGTCAGGGACGGCATCATCGATAAGATCTTCCTCCAATTTTCTGCTCTGAAAGATCGAGTCAAGGTGGCAAATTAGTCTCACGCGTAGTATACAGCACAACGTCAATACCAACGATATACGTGCATATGAAGTTGAAATGCGCGCGGGTGTCACAAAACCTGCGCGTCCGATGCATCCCAGCATACAACGTTATCTTCGTCAACAGGAAAAGTATTCCGTTCCAATGCTACGCCCCCCGTTTTGCCAGCGTCGACGTTCAGGATATTGTCTGCACTTGGCTGAAGACGATCAAAACAGTCTTGAGGGGCATCAGTGAGATTCTGCTTCTCGTTGCTCCGATGAGCAACGTTTAATGATGCAGTGTGAACGGACTGTCTTGGCGAAAAGAGGTCGGATGTTTTGCATACTCGAGGAAGAATATCATTGAGGGGAGAACAGCTAAGGAAAAGCGGCTCGTTCGAACGGCTCGTTTGTCCATGGTTTTCTTTCCCGCTGCAAGTAGCGTTTTTAGCCTTCCTGGGCGTCTCCGATATCTGGTTGGAGTGTGGGTATGCACACCCCTGTTTCTTCTGACTTTTCCTAGAGCTCTGAAAAATTAAAGGCTTTGATCGTTTGGCCTTTTTCCTGACCACTTGGAAAACCTCGCTCTCGCTCTCGCTCTCATTCATATTTTAGGCTGCTGTTTGAGTCACTCATAAAGACGTATGCAAGAGTGTGGCTCTCGGAAAGAAATACTCGGGTCAGCCAATGGCTAAACGCCTGACAGTAAGTTTTGCAAGGTTATGCAAGGTTGATGAGTAAAATGCTTCGCATGACTGGTGTGCGGAAGTTCTCCTGCCGAACGATCGTGCGCATCAACTGAACAGTATAAAAAAGCAGAAATGACTAACGAATTTCAATGGAAACAGCCCGCAACAGCTCGTCATACCCCATTTTGTCTCAGAGCTCTCGTCTTTGACAGTTGTGAGTTGAACAGTCAGCTGTGAAACAGTATCCCCAGCGAAACAACCATCGCATGCGGTTGTCATGATCAAAAACATTTTTTGAAAATCAAATCGAAATGTGCCCTTCGCCGAACGGCACCCGGCGTGGCGCTTGGCGCTCGGCTGGATAGGCATAAGATACTAGGCGGATCGATCTCAAAAGGAGATCTCCACTAGGCCATCTGACCGTAGGATCATGTGCGCGACAATACTTCGCTTTTTGCATCCCAACATGCCATGCCATAACGCGAGGGTGGCGTCGCGATAAATGTACGCGACTGCAGTGGCAGTGTCATCGCTAGCGTCTGGCGATCGTGAGATCGGAAGTTCGTCTGTGTCGCCCGTTGGGATTCGAGCTTTGCTGCTGCTGCTGCTGCTGCTGATTAAGGTACTAGGCGCTGTCGATCACAAATATGCGATCTCCACTAGGCGTCGATCTTTTTGGACAGCACGGTTAATTACCATGCGATGGTAACACGGATATCGCCATTACATCATATGACCGCAGGATCATCTCATGTGCGCGACAGTGCTTTGCTTTTTGCTTCCCAGCATGCCATGCCATAACGCGTGGGTGGCGTCGTGGTACATACACGCGACTGTTGTGGCACTGTCATCGTTAGCGTCTGGCGATCGTGAGATGGAACATTCGACTGTATCGCCCGTTGGGATTCGAGCTTTGCTGCTGCTGCTGCTGCTGCTGACTAAGGTAAGTAAGGTACTAGGCGCTGTCGATCACAAATATGCGATCTCCACTAGGCGTCGATCTTTTTGGACAGCACGATTACTTACCATGCGATGTTAACATGGATATCGCCATTACATCATATGACCGCAGGATCATGTGCGCGATAGTGCTTTGCTTTTTGCTTCCCAGCATGCCATGCCATAACGCGTGGGTGGCGTGGCGATAAATGTACGCGACTGCTGTGGCACTGTCATCGTTGGCGTCTGGCGATCGTGAGATGGAAAATTCGACTGCGTCGCCCGTTGGGATTCGAGCTTTGCTGCTGCTGCTGCTGCTGCATGTAATACACTAGGCGCTGTCGATCACAAATATGCGGTCTCCACTAGGCGTCGATCTTTTTGGACAGCGCGATAAATTACCATGCGATGTTAACATGGATATCGCCATTACATCATATGACCGCAGGATCATGTGCGCGACAGTGCTTCGCTTTTTGCTTCCCAGCATGCCATGCCATAACGCGTGGGTGGCGTCGCGATAAATGTACGCGACTGTTGTGGCACTGTCATCGTTGGCGTCTGGCGATCGTGAGATGGAACATTCGACTGTATCGCCCGTTGGGATTCGAGCTTTGCTGCTGCTGCTGCTGATTAAGGTAAGGTACTAGGCCCGGTCGATCTTAAATTAAGATCTCCACTAGGCGCATCTGACGGTCGATGGGATTATTTATCTTGCCGACGTGGCGCACTCGAGAGATCCGAACATGAACATCGAGTCTGCCATTCCATTAATGATTTGACATTTCTCGAACCTCGCGTCTGCTATGCAATGTAAAAGCGAATCTATCTGATTTCCGAACATCGCGTCGGCCATGCGATGTTTAAATCATTTTCGCCATTACACTATCTGACCGTAGGATCATGTGCGCGACAGTGCTTTGCTTTTTGCTTCCCAGCATGCCATGCCATAACGCGTGGGTGGCGTCGCGATAAATGTACGCGACTGCAGTGGCAGTGTCATCGTTGGCGTCTGGCGATCGTGAGATCGAAAATTCGACTGCGTCGCCCGTTGGGATTCGAGCTTTGCTGCTGCTGCTGCTGCTGCCGCTGCTGATTGACTAAGGTAAGGTAAGGTGCTAGGCGCTGTCGATCACAAATATGTGATCTCCACTAGGCGTCGATCTTTTTGGACAGCACGATTAATTACCATGCGATGTTAACATGGATATCGCCATTACATCATATGACCGCAGGATCATGTGCGCGACAGTGCTTTGCCTTTTGCTTCCCAGCATGCCATGCCATAACGCGTGGGTGGCGTCGCGATATATGTACGCGACTGCAGTGGCACTGTCATCGTTGGCGTCTGGTGATCGTGCGATCGAAAATTCGACTGCGTCGCCCGTTGGGATTCGAGCTTTGCTGCTGCTGCTGCTGCTGTTGCTGCTGCTGCTGCTGCTGCTGCTGCTGATTGACTATGTAAGTACTAGGCGCTGTCGATCACAAATATGCGATCTCCACTAGGCGTCGATCTTTTTGGACAGCACCATTAATTACCATGCGATGTTAACATGGATATCGCCATTACATCATATGACCGCGGGATCATGTGCGCGACAGTGCTTTGCTTTTTGCTTCCCAGCATGCCATGCCATAACGCGTGGGTGGCGTCGTGGTACATACACGCGACTGTTGTGGCAATGTCATCGTTAGCGCCTGGCGATCGTGAGATGGAACATTCGATTGTATCGCCCGTTGGGATTCGAGCTTTGCTGCTGCTGCTGCTGCTGCTGCTGATTGACTCAGGTACTAGGCCCGGTCGATCTTAAATTAAGATCTCCACTAGGCGCATCTGGCGGTGGATGGGATTATTTATCTTGCCGACGTGGCGCACTCGAGAGATCCGAACATGAACATCGAGTCTGCCATTCCATTAATGATTTGACATTTCTCGATCTTCGCGTCTGCTATAAAATGTAAAAGCGAATCTATCTGATTTCCGAACATCGCGTCGGCCATGCGATGTTTAAATCATTTTCGCCATTACATCATATGACCGCAGGATCATGTGCGCGACAGTGCTTTGCCTTTTGCTTCCCAGCATGCCATGCCATAACGCGTGGGTGGCGTCGCGATAAATGTACGCGACTGCAGTGGACACTGTCATCGTTAGCGCCTGGCGATCGTGAGATCGGAAATTCGACTGCGTCGCCCGTTGGGATTCGAGCTTTGCTGCTGCTGCTGCTGCTGCTGCTGCTGCTGCTGCTGCTGCTGCTGCTGCTGCTGATTGACTAAGGTAAGGTAAGGTAATTTGGTTTGGTTGAAGATTATAAAGGTCAGAGGTAGTAAGGTAATTTACTTGGTGCCAAGATTATAAAGGTCAGAGGTAGTAAGTAAGGTAATTTACTTGATGCCAAGACGATAAAGGTCACAGGTATTTGGTTTGGGTGAAGATTATAAAGGTCAGAGGTCTAGGCGCTGTCGATCACAAGTATGCGATCTCCACTAGGCGTCGATCTTTTTGGACAGCACGGTTAATTACCATGCGATGTTAACGTGGATATCGCCATTACATCATATGACCGCACCAAGATCATGTGCGCGACAGTGCTTCG
Source organism: Cymbomonas tetramitiformis (assembly GCA_001247695.2). Lineage (NCBI taxonomy): Eukaryota > Viridiplantae > Chlorophyta > Pyramimonadophyceae > Pyramimonadales > Pyramimonadaceae > Cymbomonas > Cymbomonas tetramitiformis. Next base: position 53,313 of record LGRX02003897.1, on the reverse strand, counting down.
CTTTTTGCTTCCCAGCATGCCATGCCATAACGCGTGGGTGGCGTTGCGGTACATACACACGATTGTTATGGCAGTGTCATCGTTAGCGTCTGGCGATCGTGAGATCGAAAATTCGACTGTATCGCCCGTTGGGATTCGAGCTTTGCTGCTGCTGCTGCTGATTAAGGTAAGTAAGGTAAGGTAAGGTAATTTGGTTTGGGTGAAGATTATAAAGGTCAGAGGTCTAGGCGCTGTCGATCACAAATATGCGATCTCCACTAGGCGTCGATCTTTTTGGACAGCACGAGTAATAGCCATGCGATGTTAACATGGATATCGCCATTACATCATATGACCGCAGGATCATGTGCGCGATAGTGCTTTGCATTTTGCTTCCCAGCATGCCATGCCATAACGCGTATACACGCGACTGTTGTGGCACTGTCATCGTGTCGCGAACTTATGCACGAAGCGTCCACACGAAGCACAACCCTCTAGCCCTACTACTAGACAGTCTTACTTATTGTCAGTGTCTCCACAACACTAGCTCGGCTTTGCATATGTTTCCTTATATGACTGCACAGTTAGCTGGCTACTGTAACTACACAAAATCTCAAAATTTTTGATATCTCTTTATCTTTTCTCACAACTTATGCAAGCTCTTTTTCTCAACAGAAAAAGACTGTTAATTACAGTTCTGACGCAGTCGCACAAGGACAAGTCCACAAATGTATATCTTTACAAGCAGAAGAATACTGTATCTTACAAATTATCTCATAACACTGCTGTTTTCGCGGTCTTAAGCGAGTCCTGGCTATTTTCGGAATCACTGTTACGAAGGCAAAACAAAAATGAGCGTCTGGCTCACCCTGCTACGCCGCCCTACATATTCTCGCTATCTCCAAACAAGTGTAACACCCATCCGTATTTCCGTATCTCGTCACGGTCATAACTCCTCGCGCGTATCGTACTGCGCGTGTCATACGTTCGTCACAGAGACTGCTACAGCAAGTGTCACAACCCGGCTGAGGTACACGATAAGCCGTGGTTTGTGACAGCTGTCGCGAACTTATGCACGAAGCGTCCACACGAAGCACAACCCTCTAGCCCTACTACTAGACAGTCTTACTTATTGTCAGTGTCTCCACAACACTAGCTCGGCTTTGCATATGTTTCCTTATATGACTGCACAGTTAGCTGGCTACTGTAACTACACAAAATCTCAAAATTTTTGATATCTCTTTATCTTTTCTCACAACTTATGCAAGCTCTTTTTCTCAACATCCCCCATCTGTAGCTGCCACTGGTAGCACAGACATTAGACAAGAGCTTGCTCAGCATCTTCTGTCGTAACGCCATCCATTGCGAACTTGCCCATGCTGAAGGTAAACATACCCACTCCAGAAGCTTCTCCTCCTCGCAACATCCTGGCTCTTGTCAGAGGGTTGCGAAACACCATGACCCACATGCATCTTCTGCCAATGGGTCCATGCTCCAAATGCCCAATCACATGTAAGCGCCCAGCGTGACACAGCTTACGAAAGTATTGTGCCCTGCTTTCTGTCATATCTGTCATGTAGTGCGATGGCACATGAATACAAGCCACCACCCGGCTGGCCAGTACTGCCAATGGCAACGCAATATCCAGCACTGCGAACCAGGGTGAAGTCACCACCGCGTCACACACCCCATACTTCTCCTTCCAGGCTCGATAATTGCCCGGTTGTAAAGCATTAAGGGCTTCGTGCCACTTCAACTGCGGATTCCAATCATTATTCATAACCTTCAGATGAGGCCACTCCAGTGACATAACCTTGCCAATGACACCTGTGCCAGCCCAAGGATCCCATACCTGTGTGATCTTCTCCCAAGTCACCTCGTGCGCCAAACGTCTGACCTCCTGAGGAACTGTCATCACCAACTCTAAGCCCCAATCCAGTTGACTGGCAATCTTCACCTGAGCTCTGCTCAGTTGTGTGACATCTCCTCTCTTCTGCACTTCCTCGGGGCTCATGGCCTGCACCGCGTGGACGTCTTGCGGAGACTTCTCGCGCGAGTGTGCTGCTCTGCACACTTCCTGCTCAAGATGGTACGATGGCCCTCATGCCAGAACCCTGGCATCAGTTCTGTGATCACTCTGCTGAGCTCCTCCTGGTTTCCCCAGGCCACTCTGTCAGGAAGATCCCCCATGCTCCCTTCTTTTCTGAGCATCTGCCGCGAGGTCAGCGCCTGCCATGGGTCTTCACGTCCCGGCCTCACTGCACGATGCGGACCCACGTCTGCAGGCAACAATACCACATCTGATCCCAGCTTCTCTCTCAGCTGCAGCTCCATGGCCGCCATCTTGTCGACGATTGACGCGCTCACCTCGGCGGCAGCTGCCACCACGGTCCCACCTAAGCACTTGGGACATTGCCAATCCCCTTCAGGTACCCCATCCAGCGCTGGATTCAGACACCACGTGTGATAACCCCGGTTACAGGTGTCACACAGCAACATGGCTGCCTCCCCATCTGTCCGCATGCACGCCTCACACGCGAGATGCTTGCTGGGAATGGCTGCACTGCAGTCGTACTGGTCTTTCACTTGTAGGTGACATGGTGCAATATTTTGCACTGTGCTCTTCTCCCGCAGCTTCGTGCTGTCCTCCAACACTACCACTCCATCTCTTTGCACCTTGACTATCTTCAGGATGGCTGGCTTGGTGGCTACCTCCATGCCAGAGCGCGGTTGTTGCCGTATATATACGAAATCGCCTGCCTTGAACTGGTGCGGCTTCGGCTCGTAACTGCCACTCCTCCTGTGCTCGTACCGTAAAGTGTCGCGGTGCTGAGCGATCTCCAGGTTGCACCCCGCATGTACCATGAGCCTCTTCACGATGGCGGCTCGCTGTAACAGATCATCAGCCAGTGTCTTCTCCTCCTGCTTCCCAAAGTCCAACTCGGGTCGAGCACGAAGATCCGGTGGCACCGTGGCTTCCTGAGCGAACAGCAAGGTGAATGGCGCCACTCCAGTGGACTGCTGCCTAGCTGCGTTGTAGCTGAGTACGAGTGACCAGAGCATCTCATCCCACTCGAAGTCCAGGCCCTTGTCGAGGGCCATTTTCTTGAAGCAAAACTTGAGGGTGCGTACCACCCGTTCAGTTAAGCCATTGCTCTCTGGGGAACTCGGTGAAGTCACTCTTCGGTCAATGAGACACTGCTTGCATAGAGCAGAGAACTCACCTTCAAACTCTGTGCCCCCATCCACCAAACATTCTGCAGGCGCCCCAAACACGGATAGAACATGATAGCGAAATGCGCTGGCGATGGTGGCGGCCTCCTTATCGGGGATTGGAACACACACGACGAATCGCGTATAGTGCTCAATCATGACCAAGACGCGTTGGTTCCCAGCCTTCGTGATGCGTTTCGTAGGCCACGCTAAATCCAGGGACCAGCGATACATGAAGGACTTGATTTCCAGCGGCGTGAGATTTGCCTCCTCCCGTGCATAGTGCGTCTTCACCCTCTGGCAAGTCTGGCACTGAGTGACCACTGCTTGCACATCCTGTTTCATGCCTGCCCAGTAATGGCGTTGCCACAACAGGTTCAATGTCCGCCTGATGCCCCAATGGCCAGTCCTCTCATGGTACTCACGCACCAACTGAATCCTGTCACAGGGCTTGGGCACCAGCAGCTCCTTACCACTGACGGTGACCATGTATAACTCGCCCATGAGCTCGTCCCAACGGTGACGCGCTGCTCTCTTCCTTACCCTGTGATACTCCTCCTTGGGCACCTCCACTCTTCCTCCTGTCTTGACCCACGCGAGGCATAGCTCGTCCTCGTGTATATCGGGGTATCTTTCTCGGAGTGACTCCTGGTTGGTTACGCTGGCTAGCATGGCAACCATTCTCGTAGTGTCAGGCAGCTTAGGCAGCCTCATCTCTTTCTCCTTCGTCACTGGTGCCCACTCTGGGGCTGAGCTCGTCTCTGCTGGCTTGCCTCCAGGTCTTGAAAAGGCCTGCCGGTGACGTGCTTCATAGCCCGCGAGCTTCATGGAGGCCATCTTCCACTGTCTGCGGCGTGGAACAGCGTCGGCGGTGCCTAGCCCCTGTGTACCTTTCTGTCCTTGGCTGCACATGCGTTGCAGTCGTTCTTCCCAGTCCTGATGGCTGAGGCGTCGCGCGACTTGCTGGGTGTAGCCGCTGGAACTGGTGATCCACTCTGCTAGTTGTGCTCGCACCGGCTCAGCCGTGCCCTCGGAGGTGGCAGCCACCTTGGTGGCTTTCGCGATGGGGATGGCAACTAGCGTGCCATGTTCCTCCTCCTCACTCTCCTCACTCTTCGGCAGTTTGGTCGTGCTGACCTCGGCAATCGCATAAAATAGCTCCATTGCTCTTCGGTCCATAGCAAGGCCAAGCACTCCTGCCAATTCTTCGTCTTCCATGCCATGTGCCGCGCGCAGCTCACCTGCGCTGTACCCCATGGCAACTGCCTTCTCGTCCAGGTTAACCTCTCTGGTCTCCCCCACTTCATCATCATCTCCCTTCCTCACCACCGTGCCTGCGCGAGGCGCGCGAAAAGCACGAGAGTTTTGCGTCGCCAAGATGGTTGGCAATACTCTCATAGGCTCCCCTACAACGTTGGCGGTGTAGTGAGGCTTCCTGTCTCCCGTGACGACCCTGCGCGGCTTCCAGCCCCGCTGCAGAATATCGCGCACGTATCTGTCTGGTGGTCTGTCCACCCGTTCCATCACCAGATTGAATTGCTGATTTTGGAACAGATTGCTCCAATACTGTATGCTCGTAGACGATGCGCGTATGATCCCGCGCGCGCCGCGTCAAAGGACACCGGCTGGCCCACCACGCTGTTGATGATGGGAAACACCTCCTTCCTGATCTTCGAGTTCTCCCTGTGTGACAGCGGAGAAACGTTTTCTAGCACATATGCTGGCGGTCTCTGAGGCTGCAGCTGTTGCAGCGTGGAGAGGACTCGCACTGCCTGGTAGAACAGTCTGCTGTGCCTGCCCTCCAGACCAGCCAGCTTGCCAGCTGGTGACAGGTCCTGGCATGGATATCCACACACCATGACCCACTGTTCTCCACTCAATGCCCCTGCATGTACAAGGTCAATGAGGCTGGTGTCTTCGATGTTGCTGGGCAGTTGCTCCAAGTGGGCTGCCTCGGCACGGAACAAGTCAGGATGACGGCGACTGAGCGCCATGCACCTGGCCCTGGCTACCGTCTGGCTGGACTTCGAGATGTCCTGGTAGAGGTACTTGTTAACCTTAACTCCGCAGCGCAAGAGCATCTCTAGTCCAGCACACAGGCCCCCACACGGCTCATAGCAGACCACGCCCTCTTCTCTGGCTTCCCGGAAGAAGCTCTTGTCAATCACTCTCGTGTCGATCTTCTTCGGCACTTTGAGCTTACCACCCTCCATGGTCTCGTCGCCGTATATCGCCGGTGAGCCTCCGGAATGCATACCCCTGATTGGCCGGACCTGGCTGAGGGCATCCCAGGCGACTCGAGTCAACCTGCCCGAGCACCTGGCCACTTCCGGGTGGTCAGTGTCAAACATGACCCCCTTGTTACACTCCAGCTCTTCTTGGTAGTGCACATCAAACAGTCGATGGACTGCGCTGGTCCCCAGCTGCTCCCTGACCATGTTCTCGCAGTAGTTGGCCACCTGGGCTTCTGGGCTTACTTCGGGACCAAGTGGTGGCTCCCTGGTCACTTCCAAGCAAATGATGTCTGTGAAACAGCGCGTTGGCCTCTCGGCACGCCCCGCTTCCCTGGCTCGGTCCCCTTCACGATCCAAACGGGCACCAGTCTCGTCTGCGGTGCTGGGCAGTGGGTACCTGGATGGCACATCCGCGTTCTCATTCTTCGGACCTGGTCGGTACTGGACCGTGAACTCAAACTCCTGGAGGCTGATGGCCCAGCGTAGGTGTTGACCTTGTAGGTCCCCCTTCTCCATGAGTGTTGTGAGCGGCGAATGGTCGGTGATCAGCGTGAAGTGGATCCCGTGCAGGTACTGTCGTAATGTGCGGATGGCCCACACCACTGCCAGCATCTCACCCTGGAAGCTCGCGTACTGCCTCTCGGTCTTCGACAGCGAGCGGCTGATGACCACACAGATGTGCTCTACGCCATTCTCGTCCTTCTGCCCCAGCACTGCGCCAATGCCATGGTTGCTCCAGTCTGTGTAGAGGAAGATGGGCTTGCTATAATCAATGGGCTTCAAACATCTCCCCGAACATAGGGCATCCTTCAATGCTTGCAATGCCTGGTCCTGATCCTTCCCCCAAGCTTCCTTGACATCCAACACTTCCTTTCTGAGCAAGTCGTTCAATGGTCGTGCCATCTCAGAGTAGTTGGGTCCCATGGGTTCCCCCACCAGACCTTTGTAATAGTTCATGAGTCCAAGGATGGAGCGTACTCCAGTTTTATCCTCGGGCTTGGGCAGCTCTTGGATGGCCTTGCACTTGATGTCCTGCGCGCCAATGGTGTTATAGCCGATGCGGTAGCCCAAGAAGTCCACCGTGGCTGACCCGAAGGTCGACTTGCCCGAATGCAGACGTATCCCTGCATCCCCCAAAGTGCGAAGCACGGCTTCCACATCCTTGATGTGCTGCTCAGCGGTGTCTGAGTATATGCACACGTCATCGACGTACGCCACCGTGCAGTGTTGCAGGTGGCGTAGCTCGTAGTCCATGATCCTGATGAAGGCTGCGGTTGCTCCAGCTGCTCCAAACGGCATGGATGTGTAGCGATAGAGTTGGTTGCCCCACCAGAACGCTGTCTTGTCCCTGTCCTCCTCAGTGGTCATGGGAATCTGGTGGAACGCCTTGGTCGCGTCCAGGGTAGTCTTGAACTTGGCCTTGGCCACACGCTGGTAGAGCTCTTCTGGACGGTGTGGTAACGTGTTATCCTTCAGCGACAACCGGTTCGTATTCCGGAGGTCGACGCAGAATCTCGTCGAGGTCCACTGTCCAGTGTCGTGATCCTTCTTCCCCGCGACCACCACGTTGCTGGCGTGTCTGCAGTGCTGCGAAGCCGGCTCGATGAAGCCATATTCCAGCAGTTCCTTGCAGTGCAGGTCGATGATCTCCTGCTCTCCCGGGCTGTATTTCCTCGGTCGTTGGTAAGCTACCTTAGTCTCGTCCTTGAAAGGGATGGCGAAGGTCGCATGTGCCGCGCCCCCATGGTAGCCTTTGATGTCCTGCGGCTTGTTGGCGAAGCAGTAGCTGCACCTCCTTACCACGTTGCGCATCTCTTCCCAATTCTCCTCGGTGAACTCGGGATGTCCTCCAAAGGTGGCATTGAGCTCGGTGTCCAGCCACGCGGCCTCGTCCTTGGTGACCCTGGTCGTGCCCCCTGGCTGTAACGTGTCCAGCACCGTGTGCGGAAGCACCTCGTCTCGCTCTGCCACCATAGCCTCCCATCCGGTGTCCCATTGGCGCGAAGACCTCTGGTCCTCCCAGGCGGTCCTGATAGATCTGGTCGGCGAGCCCGAGCACGATCCCATCGCCAGCACGCCCTGAAACTCCCCAGGGGCCACAGCGGCCACCCAAGCAGCCACGGCTAGTAGCAGCAAAAGTTTTAAAATTCTGCTGGTACCCACTGGTTTAACTGGAGGGTGAAGGGTCAGTATGCAAGTCAACCTCCTCCACCCCCCTTGCATACGGCCCAGGCCTCCTCCCGCAGACACGTAGACCACCAGCGCCAAGACTGATATCACATAGACACAGTGCGCCACCTGGTAGCAAGCGGCTGTGAACTGCAGGCGCTGCAGTCGGGCGGCAAAGCGCGGCTTCTGCATGCGCCGAGGAACAGCGGCCAGCGTAGCCGGCCCTGCGGCCAAGATCCGCTGGGCGACCGCCAGCGCGCGACCTATCCGAGTCTCCAGCGTGGCGAACGTGCCACCATTGCAAATCAAGCCGGAGCATGGCAACCCATGGCGGACAACGTGGGCGCCAACTGTCAAGACGCACCCCAGAGTGCCGACCATGTGCGTGAAGTGCATGGCGAGCATGGCGAGACAGAACCGTAGCAATGGCACGTACCACAGCCCACGCCGGGCGTGGTGGAGCCCAGCTACCTCAAGGGCACCCTTGGTCAACAGCAGCAGGTGCCTGGCCAGCTCCAACAGCACTCGCAGAGGCGCCTGTTGATGTGCCCATGGTTCAAGTGGTGCTGCGCGCATGGCCCACAATGCGCGTGCCATGGCTCTGCGGGGCACTTCAGCGTGGAATGCCCAGCAGGCTACGACCTCACCAAGAAATCTGAATACCTCCATAGCCATCCATACCGCCATCACTGCAAAATGAGGCAGCTGCGGCCAATGCAAGCGCACGAACACCCCCACGAGCAGGAAGCACACCTGAGTGCGCTTCGCCCGCCTATCATTGGCGGGCTGCGTGCCCGGCTTTTCGCCGGGGCTGCTTCTCAGTGACGGGCGCGCCGGGCTGCAGCCGGCCCGGTGCCCCCTTGAAAAGGCCCCAGTGCGCTCTGTCTTCTCCTCTCCTCCCAGATTTCATCATAACTTTGGCGTCTCTGGGGAGCACGCGACGCGCCAATGCCGGCATGTCGACCGCGAGCCGCGTCCTGACGATGAGCGCCTTCCCTGGGGCTCGGAGATCTCCTCCTGCGCTGACCAGCTCGTGGTGAACGCTGCTGTACGGCACTCTCAGTTGGACTCTGCGGGCGCGCTGCAGGATGGCCTGAAGGTCGAGTGTCGACATGCGCAACGAAGCCACTGGAACGCTCCGGGCTGCTGGGTGCTGTAGAGCTCGGGGTTGATGGCACGTACGAAACGGAGTCCTGCTCTTGTGCAGCTGGAGGCACGGCTTCAGTCTGCTGCGTGCAGACGGAATGTGCCGGGGATCTCAAAATGTCGTTGATTGACTGGTGCTCAGGTCTCTGTGCCATGTTGCACTCCAAGCCCTGGGCTGCTTCACCATGTCCTCCGGCATCTCGTCCAGAGGAACCTCTTCTTCGTCACTGTCGTCGCCCGACTCCATGCCCGGGCAATCGTCATCATCGTCGCTGTCGTCGCCCGACTCCATGCCCGGGCAGTCGTCATCCTCATCGCGATGTCCTGGCAGTCTGCTGCTGAGGCTGTCGGCACGGGGAGCTGGTTGTTCTCAGCCAGTTCCACCAAGGTCTCCACACCCCTTGGAGCTGTTATGCGACCTTCTGCTACGAGTCCAGCAGCTAGCTTACGGAAAGCTGCTCCCAGACTCTTGATCACGGAGGCCATGAGCTGCACCTTCCTCTGCATCTCGTCCGCCGCAGGCGCCATGGGCACCTGTGCGTCTGCCTCGTACTCCTCGGGTGTCTTCACTGGGAAGCCCCTCATGCGCTGGGTACTCCCCAGGGCTACTGCTGGAGCCGCCGTGAGTTCAGACTCCGCATTCTTGCACAGCGTCTCGGGGAGTGCCCCCAAACCCAAGGTGTTGAGGGCGCTCGAGAGCTCCTCTTCACCCATCTCCTCGGCCATAGCTGAGAGTAGCTCGGTTGGAGGGCCAGCCGACACTCCTAGGTCTCCTACCCCTGCGCTGCCATGGTGGTGCGCGCGTGCATCGACGGTGTGAGTCTCCCTCTCCGCGACGTGCGCTGCGACTGGTTCCTCGTCGGAGCCCTCATCCTCGGACAGCACCTGCGACTTCACACTGCCCGCACGACTGGCAGTCTTCCTAGCAGCCACCATGCCCTGGTACTCTGCTTTCAACGCCTCGGGATTGCCAGTGGCGCTCTTCTGCTTGTCCTCCGGTGACTGTTTGGCTCTGTACTTGTCTTTCTCGTCGTTGGACAGCTGCTGCCAGTCCGTCACCAGGATGCCCCAGTCAGAGTTCTTGAAGCGGTTCTTCAGATTATACATGCGCAGGGCGGCGTTCTCCGCGTCCCACCACTTGCTGGAACCAAGCCTGCTTTCGTGGAATCCAGCAGGCATCTTGACGTGTTTATAACCACTCCTGCACTGCTCGGGATCGGACTCATGCCAGCCCCCTCCAAAGCAGCGCAAGCACTTGGGCTTGTCGTTCGTACGCACGCCCTCTGCTGGCGGTGGCGTCTTGTTGTAGGAGGCCTTCTTAGCTCTTTCGGCCACATTCACCTCCTTCTTCATCTTCTTAGAAGGTGGTGTATCTACCTTCTTGCTGTTCTCCGGTTCGCCTGACTGCGCCACCTCAGAGGACTCAATCTTCTTGATCGAGTTCTTTATGGCCTTGAGGTCAAGGCCATGCTGTCGCGCCTCCCAGGTGGAGTACTGGCAGCCACATCGTCTGGTGATCTCCTGGAGGAAGGTGAGGATCCAAGACTCTGCATCGCCCTTGAGCTTGTCTTGAACCTCGACGATGGCCTCCAGGTCCTTCCAGGTCACCCGATTGGGTGGCGGGAACTGTGCCCTCAGTTGCTCCTTCACCCGCGTCTGGAAGACCTTGATGCGCAGGTTGTCCACGCAGTCCTCGATGAAGGTACGCAGCTCTTCATCGCTCAACACCTTCCCAGTGTTGAGCTGCATTTCCCTGCGTTGGCACATCTTCATGTAGGTCAGCCCATCCTGCCCCACCTCCTGTGGCTTCTGTGTCAACAGATCCACTTTCTCTTGAGTCCCTTTCATCATGAACTTCTTGTCAAGGGCAGCGATGAAGCCCCTGAGCGCGTAGAAGTACTGGGTATCACGGGTGCCATCACGTCCCGTCAAGCCTTTCAGGGAGGTTCCATCAGTCAGATATTCGTCGGAAACCTCCCCTTGGGTGTCTTGGTTCGTCACCGGCCTCGCTATCACCCACGTGGTGCCAGTGTTCATCTCATTGAAAGGGGGCCTAGCGCACGGAATGGTACCCTCGAGTGGGCCATGCTCGCTAGTGTCCTTTAGGACTCGGTCCATGTTGGAGGCCACTACCCCCCCTCTTTCATAGTTCTCGCGCCACCAGCTGAGAGCTTGTGAGTTCTCTCCAGCCAGACACGCAGGGACGATGTCCCACAGATATTCAAAGTCAGGGGGAGTCTCTCTCAGGGTCTTCATCTGTGCTTCGGTGAGAGTGCCAGCCCCGGACCTGAGCCTCCTCCTGACGTTGGCGTTGTGCTGCCGTACGAAATTCTCGCACATGTCGGCGAACTCCCTCAGGAACTTGGGCCGATCTTCTTCCTTGGTGCCCGTGTAGTTGGGCAGCGTACCAAGGTTGACGCGAGCGAAGTCAGTGTACTCCATGTCTTCCTCAAAGATTACTAACGGCTCCTGGGCCTGGGCTTGCAGTTGTGCTGGTGCTTGTGCCTCAGGCTGTACTAGTGCTTGAGCCTCAGGCTGGCCACCGGCAGCCCCTTCCTCTCCTTCCAGCTCTGTAAAGTGCTGGCTCACTCGTATCGCTCTCTGGGCACGCCTCTCTGCCCTTTGCTGCTCCTGACGGTCAGTCTTGGATTCCGTTGCTACCTTCCCGGTGGAGAAGAGATACTGGTGTGAAGGCTCTTTTCACTCCACACTTCCCAGCTTACCAGTACGGATGAATCCGTCCCTGGCCTCACCTTTCAGTGCTTTGTTCTAAGTAGCAATCACTGCCAGGATAATCTCGTCCACGACTAGTGAGCAAGGTTCCATCTGTGACCCGGTCTTATGTTGGCTCTCCCAGATGTCCAGCAAGGTTGCCTCTGCCCTCAGTGTCTCTGGTCCAGGCAGTAAGTCAGCAGAACGCCAACATGAGTCAAGTGACTACAAAGAATGCTGTCGTGATGGTGTCCACTGACAGTCCTGTTTCGCTCCACGCCTTCAGGCGTACCAGTACGGATGAATCCGTCCCTGGCCTTACCGTCTGGTGCTTTGCTCCAGCAGGATGTCACTTCTCGAAATAGCCCAGTACACAATTCTCAACGCTGCAATCATGTATGCAAAATTAGCAACTGGTTCCGCTGTGATCGCTGTCGCTGTACTTTGCAAGACTGGTGAACTTCGAGTATCGCAACAGCCTGCTTCACTCAACCTCTTCCAAGGCTTACCAGTACGGATAAATCCGTCCCTGGCATCACCATTCAGAGGTCTCGTTCTTCAGGACTGCTGTTGAACTCTCAGCATTACAGACGACATGTCTGTAATAAGGCACATTTTTGTTTTGAAAAAGACTGTTAATTACAGTTCTGACGCAGTCGCACAAGGACAAGTCCACAAATGTATATCTTTACAAGCATAAGAATACTGTATCTCAAATTATCTCATAACACTGCTGTTTTCGCGGTCTTAAGCGAGTCCTGGCTATTTTCGGAATCACTGTTACGAAGGCAAAACAAAAATGAGCGTCTGGCTCACCCTGCTACGCCGCCCTACATATTCTCGCTATCTCCAAACAAGTGTAACACCCATCCGTATTTCCGTATCTCGTCACGGTCATAACTCCTCGCGCGTATCGTACTGCGCGTGTCATACGTTCGTCACAGAGACTGCTACAGCAAGTGTCACAACCCGGCTGAGGTACACGATAAGCCGTGGTTTGTGACAATCGTTGGCGTCTGGCGATCGTGAGATGGAACATTCGACTGTATCGCCCGTTGGGATTCGAGCTTTGCTGCTGCTGCTGCTGATTAAGGTAAGGTACTAGGCCCGGTCGATCTTAAATTAAGATCTCCACTAGGCGCATCTGACGGTCGATGGGATTATTTATCTTGCCGACGTGGCGCACTCGAGAGATCCGAACATGAACATCGAGTCTGCCATTCCATTAATGATTTGACATTTCTCGAACCTCGCGTCTGCTATGCAATGTAAAAGCGAATCTATCTGATTTCCGAACATCGCGTCGGCCATGCGATGTTTAAATCATTTTCGCCATTACACTATCTGACCGTAGGATCATGTGCGCGACAGTGCTTTGCTTTTTGCTTCCCAGCATGCCATGCCATAACGCGTGGGTGGCGTCGCGATAAATGTACGCGACTGCAGTGGCAATGTCATCGTTGGCGCCTGGCGATCGTGAGATCGAAAATTCGACTGCGTCGCCCGTTGGGATTCGCGCTTTGCTGCTGCTGCTGCTGCTGCTGCTGCTGCTGCTGCTGCTGCTGATTGACTAAGTAAGTAAGTAAGGTAATTTACTTGATGCCAAGACGATAAAGGTCACAGGTATTTGGTTTGGGTGAAGATTATAAAGGTCAGAGGTCTAGGCGCTGTCGATCACAAGTATGCGATCTCCACTAGGCGTCGATCTTTTTGAACAGCACGGTTAATTACCATGCGATGTTACCATGGATATCGCCATTACATCATATGACCGCACCAAGATCATGTGCGCGACAGTGCTTCGCTTTTTGCTTCCCAGCATGCCATGCCATAACGCGTGGGTGGCGTTGCGGTACATACACACGACTGTTATGGCAGTGTCATCGTTAGCGTCTGGCGATCGTGAGATCGAAAATTCGACTGTATCGCCCGTTGGGATTCGAGCTTTGCTGCTGCTGCTGCTGATTAAGGTAAGTAAGGTAAGGTAAGGTAATTTGGTTTGGGTGAAGATTATAAAGGTCAGAGGTAGTAAGTAAGGTAATTTGGTTTGGGTGAAGATTATAAAGGTCAGAGGTCTTCATGCCAAGACGATAAAGGTCAGAGGTATTCGGTCTGGTTCCAAATCATAAGCAGAGGTCAGCAGCAGCAGCATCGGCAGTCGACATCGACACTCGACCGTGCAAGTGACACTGCGCGGGTGTCCACGCGCCGATGAGCTGAATAAGGGAACATGCACCATTGCGATTGTGACACGGAGGATACCAATGCGTCATAAATCGGCGACGGACCAGCTTCGATGCGTCGCCACGACACGCTGCGAGTCGTGTCCCTTCACGATTCGTGACATTAAAAGACACTTGGCGAGCTCTGCTACGCGACGAGCGCCATTTTGCATTTTGTGAACATTTCCCCATCAAAAGCCACTCACGCATCGTTGGCCACTCAGACAGTCACTTTCCGCACCTGATGCCATTGCATTGGCACCAATACCCATCCATGAAATTGTGAGAACCTTCTTTGCTTTAAAAGTAACATTGTGATAGTACTCGACTACCTGAAATAGTGACGTATTTCGTACTGGTGGCATACAATTTCGAGTGGTTGTAGAGTATTGCTGCATCGCACGATCGTATAAGCGTGTCCTCTGGTAGGAAACGTCTTCTGACAAACCTTCTTTTCAGTTCAAAAAGAGTACCAGGTGATACGGCCTTGAGAACAGGAAAATACTGAGTAAAGGTGCGAGCTAGAAACGGAGTCTAGTCCCGTCGAAGGAGCTTGGCATATCCACACTATGAAACCACGCCCGGCCTTTATGCCGTCTTGTAAAATCGAATGATGGCGCCTCTATGGGCGTCCGATACGAAAAGACGCCTATTCTGGGCCTCCTAAACCAATTCATATTCGAGAAATTCAGCTTCCATAGTCGAGGATATTCTCTCAAGGAACATGAAATCACCAGCTGTATTCGCTCGATCCTTAGTTCACTAGCAGTGTCTGCTTTTACAGCCGAATGTATTCTCTCAAGTTCCACTATCGCACCAGTTGCATTCGCTCGTTCCTTAGTTCACGTGTGCTCCACGAACTTATTCAAAGAATATCGCGTGGGAATCGAAGTCTCCGAGAGCGTCCAGAGCCGCACCTTTCATGACTCGAAGTGTCGCGATGTAACAAAACTAGCCTGAATCGGCGTTTCCTGACGTCTGGCGAAAGCAGGTTACACAATGGTTTTCGAGCTCAAGCGCGCCCCGACTTGCGCTGGGTGTCGGTCAGTGCTGGCTTTGACGACGCGACCACCACTGAGGCGCTCTCGCAGACGCGTTAAGGGGTTCGCGCCTCGACGTGCCCTCGGAGCAAGAGCGTCCTTGCCCGCGAATGCTCAGGCCGCGGGGAAACTCGTGAAGGAGCTTGCAGGTATCGTCCTGCTTTCTCTTTGCCTCGCTCTCCTTCACCGCCGGCCTCTCCTTTGAATACTTCTTCACCCTGTGAGTGGAACTCGGGGAACGCCAGTTCGCTTTCTGCGAGATGTTCGCATTCTTGCAGTCTTGAGACTATCCTTGCTTCGCACAGAAGGTTCCCCACACACATTTTCCCACCTCTCCCCACAAATCGAATGCTTACAGGCGTAGCTGTGAGGGCATCTGCCTGTTCGACGGCCCCGTCCAAGGAACACCTCCAAGGCCTTGCAGGGCCTTCGTCTTGGAGCCTTTCGCCTTGCATTGCTCTAAGAAAAGCCGCCAGATCCGCCAAAACATCACAGCCAGCTCACAGCGTGATATCAAGTGGATATAAATACAACACAAGTCGCCCGGGTGCTTCGGCAGCCACTTAGATATAATTCCAACGCAAGTCGCTCCGGTGCTTCGGCAGCCACGTTTTGTGAAAGGGCGAAGCTCTGGTGCCTCAATAACCAACTCGTGTGAAAGGGCGAAGCTCTGGCGCCTCAATAACCAACTCGTGTGAAAGGGCGAAGCTCTGGTGCCTCAATAACCAACTCGTGTGAAAGGCGAAGCTCTGGTGCCTCAATAACCAACTCGTGTGAAAGGGCGAAGCTCTGGTGGCTCAATAACCAACTCGTGTGAAGGGGCGAAGCTCTGGTGCCTCAATAACCGACTTGTGTGAAAGGGCGAAGCTCTGGCGCCTCAATAACCAACTCGTGTGAAGGGGCGAAGCTCTGGCGCCTATAGCAGCCGCCCCACAGCACAGACACGGGCGCCGCCAGCAGCTGCTCCCTTCTCAGGTGTTGGAGCGGCACGGCGCCCACAATTTCACCACACCGCGCTGTGTTTCGTGGCCCTGTCTCCTTCAGACACCACTCCTCTCGCGAGCCGATCTACTCACCCTGCACGCTCGGGCTCCGAGGGTGCAGCAACATTGACTCTCGGTTGCTCTCTGTTGCCGGGCGGTCAGATGACACATGGCGCGAACTGCAGCTACCGCTCTCGATGCCCGCTGCAGGGGGGAGTCCCATGGAGGCTGCGGGGGCGATCGTGCCCTCCGAGGTGTACGCAGCGCTGGCGCAGCTGCCGGAGGAGGCCGCAGCAGCCGCGGCCGCGCTGACCGCAGCGCCCCCAGAGCTGCAGGCAGCGGTGCGCGCGTGGACTTTGGCGGCGTCTGAGGCGGACCTCTCAAGCGTCCCCTGGAGTGTGTGGGGCACCGCCGTGGTGCGTCCTCATCACTGTGGCTCCTGGATGCGCAGAGCTGCAGGGCGCCCCCTGTTCGATGCGTTGGGGGGGTCGAATCAAGCGAGGCTGACCCCCTTCTTTCTGCTGCCGCAGCCCGGGAGAACATCCTCCAGCGTCTCCCTCTCCACACTTGGAGAGGTCTTGGACGGGTGTTCTGGACGGCAAGCGGATTAGGAGTGGGGAGGATTCGGGCCCTTTCGCATTGAATTTGCATCGGAAGGTTTTTGTCAAGAAGCAAGAGGAGCAAATGTGTTATGCGAGGATTTGATTGGCTCTGATTTCGCTCTGTGCTAGCAAAATTCGCACCTTCGTCAATTCTTAGCATAGCACACCCGCCTGCAGCCAAGTGGCCCCAAGCTTTCCTGTCAGCCCCTCCACAGCCAGCACAAAGGCAGTACCATGCAGCTCAACTGGACCTTCATAACCCAACTTGGGAACCGGGCGCTGGCATGTCCGCCTCAAATACCCTCGAGCACCACGAGATGCCACCAAAACTGTGCTGATGGCATCTCGTTCCCAAGATGCCACAAATCCTATGCTGGCGGCATGGCGCCGTCATTGCCTCTTCCCTGGCTGCTCCGCTGTGCTCGTGCACCTTCACATTCTATTGCAAGTGCTCTTGTAAGGTGCTGTTGAGTGCTGAGATGGTGGCAGTGAAGCGGTGGTTGTGAGCGGCAACCATGACGAGTCAGCGTTTCTTAGGGCGCTTGCACGTCAGACTACCATGACAAGTCAGCGTTTCTTAGGGTGCTTGCGTGTCAGACTACCATGAGCTGTCAGATTAGGACTCAGTGAGCTCTGTGGGGACGGCGCTGGGGGAGGCACGTGGCTTGTTGCAGGTGGTGGCGGGGATGGCGGCTGGGGGCTTCGCGGGAGCGAATGCGCGGGGGGCGCGGGAGGAGGGCATGGACGAGTGGGCGCGTCTGGCGCAGACTGTGGGGGAGCAGGAGCCGGAGGAGCTGAAGCAGTACAGCCCCGAAGCAGCGCAGGAGTACTTCAAGAAGCGGCCGCTGGTGCGTCACAAGACTGGAGCCCTAATCAGGATTGAACTAGCTGGCACGCAGGGTGCCGAGCCAGGGACGGGAAATTATTATGCTGGGTGATTGAGATAGCATCCGGGGTGACTCGGCATTGCCCTAGACGGAACCGGGCGCCCGCGGCGCACTTCAGCGGCAGATGTGCTGTGAGTGACTTACGCTGGCACTGTCAAAGTCACCGGCAACGATTGAAGCACCCATGCCTGGCACCTCTGCTCTCCCTGCCTTCAATAATGATCTGAGCACTGATGCCTTCCAGGTGACACTTGGCTGCATGACCAGCTTGGCGGCATGACCAGCTTGGCGGCATGACCAGCTTGGCGGCATGACCAGCTTGGCGGCATGACCAGCTTGGCGGCATGACCAGCTTGGCGGCATGACCAGCTTGGCGGCATGACCAGCTTGGCGGCACGACCAGCTTGGCGGCACGACCAGCTTCAGCTTGGCGGCACGACCAGCTTGGCAGCACGACCAGCTTGGCGGCATGACCAGCTTGGCGGCACGACCAGCTTGGCGGCACGACCAGCTTGGCGGCATGACCAGCTTGGGGCGACCAGCTTGGCGGCATGACCAGCTTGGCGGCATGATCTGACTGGGTGCTGGATATCACAGCTCGCTTGGCACATCGTCTCCGCGTGACCCCCCTGCTCGGGTGCGCAGGTTTTACTGAGGCGGGCCCTCCGCAGCATCACTCTGCTCGGGAGCTTCAGCACCTCCCTCTATCTTGACAGCAAGATGAACCGCCGCCCAGAGGACGACGAGGCGATGCGCAATCGCACAGACAGCACCCGTGCCGAGCAGCTCCGAGCTCTCCTTGTGCGCCTCGGTAACCCACCCCTCGTCTCCCTCGTTTCCCCTCTACGATCCCCCTCCAACTCGGTCCTCTCGATGTCACATGTCCGCCTCCGTGCTCGGGGGCCTCCTGCGCCTCATTCCTCCATCGCAGAGGTGGCAGGCGCGTTGCGTTGACCTTCAGCTCAAAGTTGAACGCTGCAGATCTGCTGAGCGAGTAATCAACGACTTCACTTCCACCCGTGGGGCTCGTTGCTCCGACGCCTTGCATGGTTGTTGGCATACCTGTGAAATGAATTCGGGCACAGCCTACAAAAGTGCCTTGAGCCTGTAGCCTCAGTACTGGCTCCGCGCACTCTGGTGCACGCTCCCCCCTTTGCGCTCGATGACTGCCTTCGGGCGCAGCCTCGTCCGTGCACGAAGGACGCGCAACCCAGGAGCACGCAAGCGGCCTTGCAGTGAGCTCCAGATGTGGCGCGGTGCAGGCCCTACATACGTCAAGCTGGGCCAGGTTCTCTCCTCGCGGCAGGATCTGCTGCCAGCGCCGTACATCGAACGGCTGCGTACGCTGCAGGACGCGGTGCCTCCTTTCGATGACGCCGCCGCACGGCGCATCCTCAGTGACGAGCTCGGCCCGTCCGTTGCAGCGCAGCTAGCACTGAGCGAGAGGCCGCTTGCCAGCGCCTCCCTTGGGCAGGTGTACCGTGCCACGTGGAAGGGGGCCACGGGCCCGCAGACTGTGGCCGTCAAAGTGCAGGTCCGCCCGCGCCTCTCCCATTACCCGGCACCCAGCCACCACCCTCCCCGCTTGAATCCCGCCGTCAGAGAGAGAGAGATCCTGTGGAACCTCCGGTCTCCAACCCGACATTCCATCTGCCGACGCCGGTTCGAGCTCTCCATGCTGCTTGCCTATTGGTGCATGCCCGTACCCGGCGTCCAATGCGACGGAGGCGCTGGAACGAGCGCGGCGCGGCGCCTGTGGCTTCCTTGAATCCCATCGAGTGCTGCAGCTCGCCGCGCCCGTGTAGTGTGTTTGCGACGCCAAGCTGCGGTGCCGGGCCTATAGCACCGGTCTGCGCGTGAGTCCAAACAGACGCTCAGCGGGATGCACGATTCAGCTCGATGTGCACAGTATGCGGACGTGTGCCTGAGGCGACCATTGCCGCTGCTGGGCCGCACTGCGAGGCGCCGCAAGGCGCCGGCAGCGGAACACAGTGCTACCTAAAGCGCGCACGAGGCACATTCTTGCGGTCGTGTGCCATTTCATCACTGCTGACTAAAATCGCGGGCGCTCTGTGTGCGATGACCGGATGCGGGAATGACCAGCGATTGGAACTGTGAGATCGTAGGTCGCTGAGATCACGCACAAATCGTGCCACGCGAACTCAGGCGGCTGGGATCTGATCACTGTGCCATGACCGCGGGCGCCGTGACCGCGGGCGCCGTGACTGCGGTAGTTGCTTGGTCGTTGGATTGCTGACGGCAGCATCCTGCCCGTGTGATGGCCTTCTGTACAGCGGCCAGGAGCGCTCTCAGCAATCAGCCTCGACATCGCCATCATCCGCTTCTTCTCCCCGACACTGTACAAAATCAACGAGCCGAAGGGCAATCTGGACGTGGTAGGGCTCATTGACGAGTGGGGCTTGCGCTTCATCGACGAGCTCGACTACGGCCTGGAGGCAGGGAACGGAGAGGCTTTCTCAGCGTTGATAGCGTCACGGAGCGACCTTGGCCCGGTGGTTATGTCACCTGCCGTCGTGCGCCAAGCCAGTGGCCGACGTGTCCTGACTACGGAGTGGGTGGACGGCTGCCGGCTGGACGAAAGCAACGAGGGTGATGTCGGAAGGCTCTGCGCCGTAGCCCTCAGCACGTGCGCACCCTTCTTCTCCTGCTGCGCGTCGTGGTGTGTGTGGCTTATCCCTGGACTGATTCCTTTGGCTCCAGAATGCCACAAAACACCGGCTGCACCATGTACCCACACCGGGGACCAAAGGGCTCAGCACACACGTCGAGACACTTATCCGGATTTTCCCAGAACTCACAAGTGGAAAAGGCGACCCCACTAAGCCTCACTGGGCCGCCTGAATTGTGCGACTGCACCGCCTGCCTGCCACCAAAGCTGTGCCTCTGAAGTCAGTCCACCTCTACCCCCTCCGAGATGCCTAAGCTAAAGTGGAAACACCCTATCACCTTATTTGTGAATGCTAAAGGGACCTTCCCTGAAGACGCTCTATCGCCAGTACCTGTGAATCGCTAAGGTGATCCTCTCTGGGAATATCCTATCGCCAGTACTGTGAAAGGCTAAGGGGATCCTTCATGGAAACACCCTATTGCGAGCACTTGTGAGCGGCGAAGGGGACCCTCCGTGGAAACACCCTATTGCCAGCACTTGTGAGAGGCTAATGGGACCTTCCATGGAAACACCCTATTGCCAGCACTTGTGAGTGTCTAAGGGACCTTCCGTGGAAACACCCTATTGCCAGCACCTATGGATGGCTAAGGGGACCTTCCGTGGAAACACCCTACTACCAGGACCTATGGATGGCTAAGGGGACCTGTGGAAACACCCTATTGCCAGCACCTATGGATGGCTAAGGGGACCTGTGGAAACACCCTACTACCAGGACCTATGGATGGCTAAGGGGACCTTCCGTGGAAACACCCTATTGCCAGCACCTATGGATGGCTAAGGGGACCTGTGGAAAGACCCTATTACCAGCACCTATGGATGGCTAAGGGGACCTGTGGAAAGACCCTATTGCCAGCACCTATGGATGGCTAAGGGGACCTTCCGTGGAAACACCCTATTGCCAGCACCTATGGATGGCTAAGGGGACCTGTGGAAAGACCCTATTACCAGCACCTATGGATGGCTAAGGGGACCTGTGGAAAGACCCTATTGCCAGCACCTATGGATGGCTAAGGGGACCTGTGGAAACACCCTATCGCAGATACCTGTGCATGCTGCTGGACCTCGGCACGCTTCACGTGGACCCGCACCCCGGGAACCTGCTCCGAACCTCTGACGGGCGACTATGCATCCTTGACTGGGGCCTGGTCACGACGGTCAGACCCGCTTACTTGCCCCCACGTGCTATTGTGGATACATGGCGCGGTGTCTCCTTCTCTCGAGCTCCCGAGATCCTCTTGGAGGCCGCGCTCGCCTCCATCTCGCGCGATGCCATTTATCCCATGCGCCCCGAGGACGGAACAGGGGCGCTTTTTATATTTCCATTGTTCAGGCTTCCGACGCCTCATGTGCCAGCTGGTGGATGTTTTCGTCTGTACCTTCAGTGCAGCACAGGCGCCAGCACAGCTTCATGACCAAACGGCAGCTTCCTGGAAGCGGGTTGCAAATGTGCCAGTTGTAAGAAAATGAGCCTAGCGTATGCAAAGTGGTGACCCACGGTCATCCGGGCCGCTGCTGACTGCACGGCTGCGAGGTTGGCGGGCATGACAGGTGACACCCGCTCAGAGCGACGCGATCCTGCAGTTCATTGCGCACCTGGTGTCGAAGGACTTCAGCAAGGTGGACGCGGACCTCAGCGCGATGGGCTTCGTGCCGCCGGAGAAGCTGGCTGCGCTGGCGGATGACGGGCTGAGCAGCTCGATTGCCACCATCTTCAGCGCGCTGGCGGCAGGGGGGGGCGCGGCAGGGTTCCGGTCGGAGTTGGGTTTGCCCCCGGAGGAGGAGCTGAAGGAGCTGCGGAAAAAGATTCGTAAAATTAAGGACCGGGAGGAGCGGAAGGCCGCGTTCATTGAGGCGGCGGGCGGTTCCCAGTCCAAGGTGGCCGGCCCCCTTTCCCCCCACCTGCAGCGCTGTGACTGCGGTGTCTGGCAAGATATCCCAAATGTGGATTCTGCCAGAGAGGCGTGCGCACTGCACGCTTGTACGAGGTGGCCACTTCTCGGGCAGGCCTGGTGCGGTGTCACACAGTAAGCTGCGCCGCTAGCGAGGCTGACGGGGCGGGGCATGTGGCTAGGTCGCAACCTTGAGCCGTGACCTGGAGGATGTTCAGAAAAAGTACGGCAACGTGTTCACCATTCCAGCGTACTTTGGTTATATCTTGCGCGCTTTCAGCGTGCTCGAGGGCATCGGCCTGGCCCAGGTGGGTGCCTCCCCTCCCGCAGGCGCCTTCGGGCGATATGAGCCCGGAGCTGGTGAAGAGCCCCCTACTCCAAGGGGCTTGAGCGCTTGGCGCCTGTCTTTGCCCCTCCCTCCTCTTGGGGCCCCGAGGCTGTTGGTGTGACTGTGGCTGCCTTCCTTCGGTGCCCACTCCATGGCCCTTGAATCTGATTTGTCGAAGCGCACATCCGTTGATGCGCCGGTGATGAGCAGCAGCGCTGCAGGTTTGAATCAGTGCGGCGTCGTTTCGGAGGCCAACGCTCCGCTTCCAGCGATGCGCTTCCAAAATGGCATTGACCCTCTCCTCTCGTGGGGGGTGCGAGGAGCTGACTCTCTCCTCTCGTGGGGAGGAGCTGACCCTCTCCTCTCGTGGGGGGCGAGCTGACCCTCTCCTCTCGTGGGGGTGCGAGGAGCTGACTCTCTCCTCTCGTGGGGGGTGCGAGGAGCTGACTCTCTCCTCTCGTGGGGGGGCGAGGAGAGGACCGCATAGCAGCACTCGCGCGTGCTTCAGCCATTCATTGTCACAAAATTTCAGGGAAACGAAGTGATACCCCATTAATATGGAGAGGGCATCCACCACCGCTATCGGAACAAATCAGAGC
This sequence comes from Cymbomonas tetramitiformis, assembly GCA_001247695.2. Classification (NCBI taxonomy): domain Eukaryota; kingdom Viridiplantae; phylum Chlorophyta; class Pyramimonadophyceae; order Pyramimonadales; family Pyramimonadaceae; genus Cymbomonas; species Cymbomonas tetramitiformis. Next base: position 30,621 of record LGRX02003897.1, on the reverse strand, counting down.
TAATGGAGACCAATGCCCCCCCTGAGATCCAATGCGACCTCAGTCCTTTTCATTCCAACTTTCATCACCATTCACCTGCCATTCACGAATTCCGAAAGGGTCATTCGCGGGTGTTCAAACTTGCGCGCTGGCGAGGAGCTACAAAAAGAGGAGCATTGCGGCTCCATCAACCTCGGGGCCAATCGTTCAGTGGTGCACTCGAAGGCCGCTCAAAGAATCGCTCCATCCGTCTCTACATTCGATGACGCTCCTAATCCTTCACGTCATTTACCATTTAGGTTCTCAGCGCGAGAGACTTCTTGTGGCCGTAATTTGTGGGGCCCGAGGCCAATCTGTCTGACTCAAACAACGCGCCCTCCCTCGTGTGCGTTTGCCCCAGATGCCACGTCAGCCCGCTCCCTTTTGTGCTCGTTTGGTGATGTTGCCTCACATGCTCACACCTCAGACTAACGGTGCAGGACCCTAACTACAGCATCGCAAATGAGTGCTACCCGTTCGTGGCGCGCCGGCTTCTGACCGACCGCAGCCCGAGCAACAAGCGCGCCCTGGAGCAGCTGCTGTACGGCGCGCAAGGCCCCAAGGCGCGGCTGTCCGTGGAGCGGGTGCAGCAGCTCTCCGAGGCCTTCCAGACTTACACTCAGACCACGCAGACTGCGGGCTCCCCGGCCGCGGCGGGCAACGGCAAGGGGAGCTCACACGCGGCGGAATCTCAGGTGGGGATCAACTAGGCGTGTCAGCTAGGCCCTCTGTGTGGCGTGCCCCTCTGGCTGTCTGCCTCTTCGATTTTTCATCGCGCCATCGCGCATCAAATACTGATGGGAGCCGCTGCATGCGATGACAGGGAATCCCGGCCGCCACGAAGGAAGCGCTACGGCTCATGCTGGCACCGGAAGGCGGACCGCTACAAGATATCGTGCTGCGGGAGGTTGCGCGCTTCTCTGGTGCCGCGATGGTGGATACAGTAGAAAGGGCTGTGGGGGAGGCATTCGCTGAGAACTCTCTGCTTTACCAGCAGAATGCACTAGTACAGAATCTTGGCCCTGCGCGGGTCTTCTTGGCGCCCTTCCCAACCCCATACGAGTTGTATGATGGGTTGATTCCGCGCAAGTCTGCGGATGATGAGAGCACACTTGAGGTGGCGGCAGCGCTCACGGAGGCGCTGGCAGGGTCAGCAGCAACGGCTGTTGAGTCTGGTGTGGAGGCACCAGGACTTCCTGCGGGGATGGACCCCGATGACCTGTTACAAGATCCACAAGCTGCAGCGGCAATGCTGCTAAGCTCACTCCCGAGTGAGGAACTGGCACAGGAAATTATGGAGCTTCTGCCTGAGCTAGCCCCCGGGGCGCAGGCGGCAGCACTGCGCCTCGCTGCTCTGCTACTGGAGCAGAGCGCGGCGCGGCTTGGGGAACCAGAAAAGGGGCGTGCCTTTTTGCAGTAGCTTAATGGAACTCACAAGATTGTGGAATAATTAATCCACTTATTTGCATTGCAGCATACTGTCTGCACCTATGCACCATGTGACTTGCCAGTTACAATTTGCATAATGCGAACTGAAAACTTCCACACCTGCGCACGCTCTGATGGCTGAGTAGTGGGGAATCTCCATAAAGCTTCGGAAATTTTCAAAGCGCGCGCCGAAGCCTTTGATTCCCGGTGCTGAGCATAGTGCATTCAGATAGAGTTTCTTCGACATGCAGGTAGTGAGGGCACCGGTGATCAATGCAACCGGTCAACAGATACGCACACACACACTCACACACTAGTGAGCTCCGGAGAATCCGGATGAGTGTCCCGAAGTGTGTGCTGAATCCTTTGAGCCCCGGCGTGGGTACATAGAGTATCATTAATCATAGTGCAGTCTCCTGTGGCTTCGGGGTGCCAAAGGAGTCGCAAGGATAAGCATACACACACACATGGTGCAGCCGGTCTTCTGCGGCTACGGGGTGCCAAAGGAGTCGGTACAAGGATATGCACACACACACAAACACACACATGTGCTCGTGCATGCACACGATCACAAACACACACACAAACACACACACCCACATATTCAGGTGGCCCAGTGAGGCTCAGGGAGCAGAGGGGTGGTCTTGCGCGTGGGCTTGGTGGTGGAGATATGGCTCGCGCAGCTCGGGGGGCAGGGATGAACCGGCTTCAGGTACAAGGCGGCAGTGCGCTGGCGGTGCAGATGCAGAGGGGCTCGGGTGGCTCAGCGAGGCGTAGGGGGTCCCATTCTTCACTAGTGTGCTCCGGAGAATCCGGATGAGTGTCCCGAAGTGTGTGCTGAATCCTTTGATCCCCGGCGTGGGTACATAGTGCAGTCTCCTGTGGCTTCGGGGTGCCAAAGGAGTCGCAAGGATAAGCATGCACACACAGACACACACAAAGTGCGGCAGGTCTCCTGTGGCTACGGCGTGCTAAAGGAGTCGGTACAAGGATAAGCACACACACACACACACAGAAATGGGGCTCATTGAGAGCAGGATGAGGCAGCTCAGTCCACTGCACTCACCCAACAAACCCACTATATACTTTAGTTCGATCGTAAGCGCATAAGAGAGAGCGAAGTGTATAATATTGGTATTTGTTCTTCATGTGCGAATGCTGTGAGGCTCAAATTACAGACTTGCATAACATGCACTGCATTGTAGACAACAACATAGCGCTTATTCGGCAGGCATACATATCATACACGCGCATCAAAATTATAATTATGCTGATGATGGGCACACAACATTACAATTATACTGGTGATGTGCGCCCAATATTACGATATGTCCTTTACTAGTCGGGACGGATTTTGTTTGTTGATGGTTTACGATTATGATGCTGATACACGCCCAACATTACGATTATGCTGATGATATGCGTCCAGCATTCGCACACTCAGAATGTCGATTCGCGTAAAGCATGCAACCTTTCTAGAATTGCGGAGAGCATCACATCATCGTATGCGCTAGTCCATTGGCGACATATATGCATGCGACAACCGTACGACGAGTAGGTGTGGGCACACACCGTCGATCACGTAAGCTGTCGTTGTCGCCTCGCAGATGCAATTGTTGCGACGAGGTAGGATGGGGAGCCGTAGTAATTTTCCCGGGGTTGGTAGTCATGTTCAAAAGAAATTATAAAGGCCTTTTGGATCCTACGTGGGCAAAGGGCTTCCTATAAAAGCAATATTATAGAATGACTACATTTCCCTAACTTGTATATGAAGCCCAGTTCAAAATTCTGCTCCACTTGTTGACTACACCTCCCCATATAACCTTGCGACGATATATGCCGACACTTTATTTCTGCGTCCATGATGCAAATAATGTGTCAATGTTTATTAAAAATCAATCCTGGCTTACCACAAGGCACTTACCGCGTGTACAAAACACAAAGGCATCCGATAGTAGACACGGACCGTGACTTAATACGCGACGTTTCTCCCGGCGCGAACGGGGCATACAAGGCTACATTGGCAATTTGCGACATTGAAAATACACAAAATGTTTTATAGTGATTAGATACCGAACACTTACGACACGATGTAGTTATCGTATCATATTCCTATTGAGATAAATGTAAACACACTCGCACTTGCGTAAAGAACGTCGTCGTGTGTCAGCACATGACGTTGATGATGTACATCGAGGCGTACCCGGATATGATGCAAGCGATCGATCCCTTCACTGGTGCAATGACGGATATATGATATATGTCGCAGTCACCGCAATACACATTATATTACCAGTATGATATGCACCAACCTTGCGAAGCTCACGGTTGTTATAATATCACCGATTATCCTGGACAACACTTTGGACGCTCTCGGTTCGCTTACACACAAATAAATGATATCAGGTTGAGAACGATGCGGCTTTGGATACCGGTAGCGTATTGCATTTCAAACCGTACACACTTGTCAAACAAACGTACATATACCTAGCAGAATATCGTTACCGACTCGATATTGACATCCGATGATATGACCCAGACGACGTAGCATTGTGTACGTGCAAGCGTAGTGTAATCATATCATTGGTCATTACGATATGTATGTACAACATGACAAGATGCGCACGCGTGGATACAAACTCGTGTACATAAGGAGAGCCGAATTGAGTGACACAAACAAATGACAAACCATCACCGTTGTTTTTCATGTCACATCGTCTAACGAGCATATTGTGTACCGTACGTATCGGATCCAACGGGTATGTCGTTACGCCAATTTTAGTGAAATTCGGCATTTGCGTTCTGAATATCAGCTAATCAGTATGAGTTGTTGTCCTTTAAGTGTTAACGAGCATAGTACTATTATAGTATTCACTATGGCTTACCACCACACATTGTGCGATTTGTGCCAAGCAACTGTTGGCATCCATGCCCGCATTATAGTAGATCCATTATAGCAATGGATTTACTATAATGTCGCATTCGCTTTAACACGCTGCCGGTGGTGTCGGTACCGTGATTCACGTTTCCACCGACGCAGTCGTGCAAGTCGCAATGCTTCACTTTCATTCGGCAAGTGCATTGTATATTGTTTCTTATTGGCGGCGTTATCGTCGTTATCAATATTTATCGCAGCGTCAACGATGCGGGTACTGTGTATATGTCGATATATTATTGATATATTATTGCAGGGTCGCTGCTTCCGATATGGCGATGATCGGATGATGTATGCCGATATATACCTCCCGCAACAATAGTAAGTATTGTGATGAAATGAAAAATATATGTATTGCTAATATGCGTTGACGATAGCGATATACCTTGGGCACTTCGCCGTTGGAAAAAAGTCGCATATCGGGATTTTTTTGGATTCTCGCCCGCCCATTGGCTGGATCTGTGTTTCAGCAGCGTGGCCTTGCCTTGGCTATATAAAAGGGAAAGAACTATGACACCTGTGTCAGACATCACTTCTTTGAGATCCTCCATCTTGATCTTCTGAGATCTAATTTTTTTGCCCCTATATTGTCCAGTTTTTGTCATATCTTTTCATATAAGTTTCATATATCCGCATACGTGTCATACGTATGTCATGAAACGTTACTTACGTCGTTACGTGTGCTCTCGACAGAAGCGAGGAGAACCTACATTCGATTGCTGCGAAGTGGAAAATGTGGTTCCAGACTTTCACTAGCTTGCTTGGAAGTTAGCTAACACGAAATCACGCTAGACTCGGAAATCTCTTTCAACATTGAAAACACACAAAACAAGACAATCATGTGCTAGACTCCTGCTTTGTAATAATGTGAGAGCTACTGTAGCTGAGACGCGAATAGATACGCGCATAGGCAGATAGATACATACATATCTGCATATATTATGAGGACGACATTCGCTCTGTGGATTCTTCAGCAAAGCTTTTTGCACACTGCGACAGGGCTTGCGTCGCCTAGTCAAAATAACACAGACTCTATCTCCTCCCTGCGGCAAACTGCTTTGATAACGCAGTCGCAGCGTGGAGGTCTTCCATGGCGCGCACTGCTTCAATCCTGCCCGTCCTTCGTGAGCGAAGGCCCGTTCGTCGACTCCAACGAACCTTGCAGCGAGGTTTTAATTGCTGAGTGGACTCGGGAAAACACCCCTTGCGGATTCTACCACCGGTAACCTCTGCATTATAATCTCCCCTCTTTACTGGTCATGTCCCAAACTTATCCAAGTCCGCTACGAATACAGATAAACATACAACGTGCCATATCGTGCAGTGCCGCCTAGTCTGTTTCACCTCTCTCAGTCCCTCTTGCACAACCGCCCAAAGCCGCGCTGTTTTATGTGTGCCCGCACGGTTGTTATGCGTTGGGTATTTTATGCGATAAGAGTGTACACGTTCTCACAGGACCACAAGCTTTACCAACAGACGCAGTTTTGCTGCTAGAACACAAATTGACCTAAGGGACCACATACTGACTGCGTAAACGTACCTCCATATCCCACGCTTTTGGATAGCAGTTATCAAGCGGTTTACGAAACTCTTCTTTCGGTGCTGAAGCATCAAACTAGGCCTATCTCTACAGGCTACCCCACTTTTCTGTAAAGCAGAACCTCTCCTGCCCATGATATTCTTACGATACTTGACAACACTTACTGCAGACTCTAACACCCATTTCACAGCACACAGCCTAGCTCTGAAGAAGGCGAGATAGCGACTGTGTAGCACGAGCGACTCGGCGCTCAGTTGAGCCCATGCGCAGTTCTCAATGTTGGTTTTAGAACCTTAGCTGCACCTCAGCTGTGCAGCGTGATCAGGATCGGGAGCTTCAAATTTTGGCTGAATGGACGCGTAGCGCTATTCTCATCACTGGAAAAACTGAAAAGATAGCCTTATAAAAGTCCCTCCGAGTTTCTACAGTGGTTGCAGTAACAAGTGAAGCTCCCGAGCTCGAACACGCTATACCACATATTCCACTTCAGCACGCACGCGACTGTAAAGTGGAGGAGCACGAAGTCTGCTTTCTAGATCCTGATTCCCTTCTTCTGTGTTGCGGTAGGTATACTTGTGGCGGCACAACGTATCTCGTGGCATGCATGTATCCAGGTAAATGTTGCAGCCCACTGAAAACTCGCAGCTTTTCTTCGTACTACCTACGGGTTTTCACAATGTTTTAATATAAGGCACCCTTGCCGATGTTTTTTTTATCTTTGCCGGGCAATTTCGGGTAGCACCTGACCCGATCCAGGAGCCTCGCACGTGGATGCTCACCTCAAGGTAGAACTTGGTGCATTTCGCTTGCCGTCTTCCAAAAGGCGATACGCCATCTCGTGTGCTACGTGGTTTGTACCCGTGGTGGACTTTTCGCCCTGCTTGCATTTTACGGGTTTATACACGATTGTGAGGTGTCCTTCTACCTGCTGCTACGTTTGCATCCAAAAGATACCTCGCCTTGTGGGGAAGTGTATTTCGCCTTAGGCTGGCTAAAACAGGCTCTTCTCACAAAGAGCGCCAATCAAAAAGTCCTTTTGACGCTCTAGTGAACTGTTTTCAGGTTCCAGGTCCTCAAGCACAGGTCTCTGTGCAATGACCGGACGTCAACACTGCTATTCTTACTCACCAGATGGAGGGTATGTGCGGCTACCCTCGACGACGTCATGCAGTGACACGGTGCGTGCTCCTGCAGCTGTTACACGTGTGCTCTCCGGATAGCAATTCTTTGCTTTGTGTCGCTTATTTTCTTAAAGTTCAGAAGGGATGTGCCCCTGCTTTTTTTGTACGGCAGTCCACGACAGCGTTACCATCTTCACAACCTCCACCATGCCCTCCACCCCCTAGACCCCCGCCGCCTCGACCCCCCACCTAGACCTTCCCCAGCACCATCTCCTCAGCCACCCCCCACGACCGCCCCCTTGTTGCCTCCTCGCGGTCACGCAACCTCCATGCCCACCATCCCTCTACCCCGCACCACCCCGCCCTGCCACCATCTCCACTGCTGCCATCACCTCCCCCCCGTGCTTGCCACCTCAGCCCCTACTATCCCCACCTGCTGTCCCCCTCTCTCCGTTTGCGCCCGTAGATCCTCCGGCCGCCCAGAAGGTGTTAGATCAGAGTAACGCAACAGCTTTGGCGTCTGCCTGGGAGGAGAGCTCTGCCCCCCCCAGCTTCGCCTCGTCTCCGTCCAATCCCCTGTCCCCCTCTGCTGATGAACGCGACGGAGCGGCCGCTCTCAATTCTTCTGCGTCATTGACCTCTGAACCTTCCACCGAGGCTGTGACGCCACTTGTCGCTTGTCCGTCCTTCACGGCGCAGCCGCCCTTCTTCAGCGCGGACGCCGAGTGCGCCATGCAGCAGCTGATCTCGTGGACCACAGCTCACACCGGATGCGGTTACTACCACACGTACTGACCGGAGCCCCCCCTCAGCCGCTTGTGCATCGCCCCATTGCAACATGATTTCACTTTGGCTGGTTTGCAGTCTCCGATTGTGCGAAACAGTCATCTGTTAGACTCTGCGCCGAACAGTCATCTGTTAGACTCTGCGCCGAACAGTCATCTGTTAGACTCTGCGCCGAACAGTCATCTGTTAGACTCTGCGCCGAACAGCCATCTGTTAGACTCTGCGCCGAACAGTCATCTGTTAGACTCTGCGCCGAACAGTCATCTGTTAGACTCTGCGCCGAACAGCCATCTGTTAGACTCTGCGCTAAACAGTCATCTGTTAGACTTTGCGAGTTGGAAGTGTTGCCAGTGCCAGGTGACGTGGCCAGAGCCATGTGGTCAAGTCCAACTTCCGTCTTCAGAGCCAGGGCTCAGGATCGAGGGCCACTGCGGGTGGTTGAGTGCCTAAACATGGTCCGTGGAATCAGCATATCATTTCGGGGATAAGGGGACGGGGGAGGGGAAGGGATTGCTCAAACCAGGTATACATGTGGAGGGATGTCGAAGTTGGCACCGTGCATGTATCCTGGAAGTGCTGAATCGGGCACTGGACTGTGCGCCATGACCAATGGGGATCACTGCTACGCTTACAAGCCAGATCCGGATTATCGTAGGCTTCCATCCTCCCGTGATCTGCCGGCCTGCAACCGCACGGGTGCGTATCTCCGCTGATTGGCCAGCCTTCACAGGACTTGCACAAGTTCTCCAGTGATCTGCCGGCCCGCGCTAGCGCTGATGCACTTCCGCGATTGAGCAGCCCACAGCTGTACCAGTGTGCATCCTTCAATGATCCGGTGGCGGGAACAGCGCGGTAGCATCCTTCAATGATCCGATGGCAGGAACAGCGCGGTTGCATCGTGTAATGATCCGGTGGCTGGAACAGCGCGGTAGCATCCTTTAATGATCCCGTGGCGGGAACATCACTAAATCACATCCTCCAGTGGCCCAGGCAAACGGAAGCTATTCTCGCGCAGCTGTCATCATCCTGCGGGTAGCGGCAGTGCATCGCTTGTGATAATCATTGGTGCGGAAATGACATAGGTGGAGTGTGGTCCCTGCCAGATACCGAGTTTTGGGTGGCTGATGATGACGACTCTTTTGAAGGGATACAAAAGGAGTTGGCCGTCATGTTCCTTGTGCTGACATCAGCAGTCGTCACTTCGGGCGAGTGCCTTGGTCCCATGCAAGCACTTCGATATGCACGTGTATGAAGTATTATTGCTTCCCCTGAAGCCTTGATGTATCACCCATGTTATTGTTGGACAGCTATCATGCTAGCACCGGCGCTCATGCCAGGAGAGGGTCATTCTATTGGTCACGAGCGCGCTCATGCCAGGAGAGGGTCATTCTATTTGTCACGAGCGCGCTCATGCCAGGAGAGGGTCATTCTATTTGTCACGAGCGCGCTCATGCCAGGAGAGGGTCATTCTATTGGTCACGAGCGCGCTCATGCCAGGAGAGGGTCATTCTATTGGTCACGAGCGCGCTCATGCCAGGAGAGGGTCATTCTATTTGTCACGAGCGCGCTCATGCCAATGATTTCAGCACAGGCACGCTCGTGCCAAAATGCGCTGGCATATGCCAGCGGCGTGCTCATGCCGTAAATTTTATAAAAGATTTTCCGCAACATGATGAAGCGACTTGTTGCAAATGCACTTACCTAAGCAAGTCACGGTCTCACACGGGGATGCAGGATTTGTTGCACTGTACTGTCTCCGCCAGCATCCACGTATTTGTCGTGCTCAAAAACCCGACGATCTTATGGACCAGTATTCAAGCACGAACGGTGTGCTGAGTGTGTCGGGCACAACGAAACATACGCCAGCATCTGACATGGAAATTAGACCTTCAGAAATGAAGAATGCGATATTGGAATTGGATGCAAAGACTACCACCATGAAACCTTCAAACAATGTCAAGCATGCATGGGGACACCTTGATATTGCAGTATAATGCCTTTTGTGACAGTGTAAAGGGCAGACCATGTCATCATCCAAGTGCTTAGAAGATACATCCCCATTGCTTGGACTTTTCCTTATTGGATTGGAGAGGAGGATGGCAATACCACATGTCACCATTTGCAGGAGCCAGATATTGCATCTTCTACTGATGGTAGCTAATGCTTTTTCAAGCCCTTTCCGCATATGGCATTCTTGCCTCACTTTGTCACCAGAGTGCACCTTTCTCTCAAATTGCCGACATTTCACTAGTTTGATCGTAACCATATGGGCAATGTGCAAGATCTTTACCACACAAACACTATTCCAGACATACCAGGTAGTAACTCGGCAATTGCCCTGCATGATGGCCTCTTTACCTGTATGACTAAATTTCACACCAAAAAAACGATATTTTAAGTTCCATGCATGCTTGCAAGCCCGATCTAACATCACACGCAATCATGCACATCCATCATGATATCCACCTTTGCACAACACAAGCTAGCTTTCTTCTAAATATCTCATCACTCATGGTCACCCTCATACAGGTCATCATTCTAGAGAAAGCTTTGGTAATGAAGTTGTATCACTAGCAGGGCAAGTGCATATATGAAGAACATTGTAGAGCTTCCGAGGATTGATAGCAGGAAGGTGGGGGCAGCAGGGGTTCTGTGACTTCCTAGGGTGGGGGGAAGGGGGAGGGGTGCTGACCCCCCAGAGCCAAAATCCAAGTTCTAGGGGGGGCGCTCACCCCCCAAGGGCAGAATACAAGTCCTAGGGAGGGTCTGCGCACACGCCCTTGCCTCAGAATAACTCAAGTGTTCAACGAAAAAGTCGGGAATGTTCGGAATTTCGCGCCTGCGGCGCATAACAATATCACATGTGAGGCGATAGCGCGGGGCACTCCCACCCCCACCATTCTTGCGTGACTAGTCCGCGACCGTGATGGTGGTATTGTGAGACACTCCCGCCCGCCCCCCGCGCGCGATGCTGGTATCGTGGGGCACTCCCGTCCGCCCCGCACGCGTGATGGTGGTATCGTCTATCGTGGGGCACTCCCGCCCGCCCAGCCGTGTGCGCGAGTGCAAGTTCTACTAGGGGTTGCTGACCCCCAAGGACAAAAGTAACCCTAGGGGTCGGGGGGGTGCTAAACCCCCAAGGGCATAATTGAAGTTCTGGGGGGGTGGTATTTCCAGAACCCCTGCTGCCTCCCGCCCCTGCTATCAATCCTCGGAAGCTCGCATCATATTATAAAATGATATACCTCAGATTTCCTTTTAGGAATGGAGGACAATTAAAAACAAGTCGTACATCGAAACTTGCAAAGTATCCGTGGTCTCAATTCCTATAATGGCCGTCGGCACAAGGCTCGAGACTGCTTCAGAACTATGAATCGGGGACACCATCCATTATTACATCATCAATGATGGTGTGTACGCATACTTGTCCTTGCATGTGTACTTGCTCGTATACGTGTATGCAAATGTGGGCGTGTTACTTGACTTCTGTAAATGCGATCTGAAGTAAATTTATTGTGGGTTCATTCTAGAATTCGTCCTGATAAGGAAGTGTTTTGCGATGATTCGTTATGAAATGCAGAGTGGTCCTACCTTCTGTTGCCCCAGTGCGGCCCATCGGCACCATCGACGTTTCTTTCGCGCCTAGTGTCCACTGTCTCCATGCCGACGTAAATGGAATGCTGGCAAAGCTTAATACGCATGGTAATCTCATATCCGTTCCCATTTATCGCCCAACTAAGAAAATATGCCATCAAGCGAGTAATGACGATATGGGCGTTATATGATATTACATGCGGTATTTCAAACCTCAGTATATAGATTCCCGACAGGAATGGACGCCGCTAATAAGCTCCCTGCTATATGAAGCGTATAAAGCTAATTTTGACTTGATGCTTCTCCCTACTGAAAAAATGAAGCACGCTCAATGTGGCTACTCGAATTATCTTCATTTAGGTGGGTGGTAGAAGACTTCTCATCGCGAATTTGCGTTCCAGTGGTTGAGTTCCAGTGGTTGAGTTGTTTGCGATATAGCATATTGTTCCAGTTCTCTAACACCTCTCTGAAGGTCGTGAGAGACTTATGGAAGAGCCGATCTATGGCAGGTTAATATCCGAGCGAATGAGCAATACTATAGCGGTGATAGATCGACGAGGACGATTGCAAAGCAAAATGTAAACTCTTACGGCCTCGAGCCTACTACCTGGATCAATGAAAATAACACCGAGCTGTATGTGATCCCACCGAGCAATCCATCATTGATCAGCCAGCTCTCCAGCTGGATATGCCGTTGGAATCGAAGACACTACGATATAATATATGGCCGAGTGTCTACGGCGAAGCCGTATATGGAAAGAACAACCCCCACCGTCAATCCTCTCGCACGCAACACCTCGGGTGCTCCATGTACCTCGTACACCTGCGAGAACGCATCCGGTCCGTCCCCAGCCGCCTGCTGGTAGACGTTGCATAGCGCCAACGTGCGCGTCTCATCTTCGCCGTGTTCTGCCGTCGGACAGCAGAACGCACGAGCCCCGGCCTGCCGCCGCCAAGCGGGCAGTCCTTGTACGTGTGGTACAGGACCCCCTTGTTAGCTTTGGCGCACCTGTAGTAGCAGCGCGGAAAAACCCGCCCCGCATCGGGGTTGAAGGCCACCTGCTTGCCTCCCCCTTCTCCAAGCCCGGGCGATAGCCGTTGAGTCCCCCACGCGCGGCAGTTGCGGCCTTCAATGCCGTCGCACTGCCCTTCTGATTTTTGATGTAGTGCTCCAGCACTCGCAACTTGTCGACCACAATTTTCAGCAGCTGCTTGGCCTCGGAATCGTCGCCGGTATGCACAAAAGCATATTGCTGTGCATGCTAACTATATTCGAACCCATATAGTGAAAGGTGCCTGTTCAGAGGTCTTAACACAGTAATTAGCTCGTTATGTCCCGGTGGAGTCGAGATACTCCTCGGACCACATATCGTTCTACTGTGGATCACTGAAAGGATTGCTCACCGGAACTATATGTGAAATAGACCTTCAACTCATTTTGTAAATGAGATTATCTTGGAATTACAATAACCTCTAACCTAATATATCATGCTAGATTCACTCAGTGCATGGTATACTGATTATCCTGCATGATAAACTGTCTGGAAATATTGTAATGTCCAGAACTTATCTTTCTGTAAAGTGTGTAAAAGTGAGCACACACACACACTGGCAAAAAGTGCTAATCAATAAGCACTATACATGCACACACACTGCATTATTGTATGTATTGATATTCACTGATTCGTAGTGAGTTGACCAACTTAATATCTATAATGTATATGATAATGTAGATAACACTTTACAAACACATGTGCGTGTAAAGTGTCAGTGATGGCGATAGATATGGGAACAGATAAACCAACATGCTGAAGGGCTGGATGGAGTTATCTCCAGACCCGAAGGCAATATACTGTGCCCATGCAACAGCTGGTAACTGTTGGGTGCAGTCCATTCGTCATTCCACATATCATCGCTGGAGCAACAACAACAAGTACATTGCATAATGACAATTGATTCAGATTTGATCAGTTCAAAATGCATGTAACTCTTTCAGAGCAGTAACTATATTGACATCTGATAGAAGTTGTTGAGGACAAGCACACACATACAAATGTGTTGTGTCAAACTGCTTTGATTATATCAAGCAATGTCCTGATATGTTTAAAATAAGAGATATCATTTTGATAAATCTTAGAGCACAGACCTATGCTCAAAACATATCATAGATTGATAAATATCACTAAAGTGGATAACTCTATATATCATCAGAAAGTACATTTACTGCCATGGGTTTAAATCAGTAAAACCCAGAAATGTGATCAACCTCAGATGTTGATATACAGCATAATTCACTTTTATGCCATGAAATTTGTCATGTGCAAAGGTAAAGTGATTTGCAGTGCTTCTGTACTTTGCATTCCACACACACACAGAGATATGTATATATATATATATATAGCCAAAAACGGCCAAAATGGGTAAAATCCGTTTGCGATAGATTTGAAAATTGAAAATCGGACCTATTTTATTTGATAATATGATTTTATACCTATTGAGGTATGAGAAAATCATAATGACACATGTCATATCTCGTGTAACACCCTAGATAATAGGTGTGGAATATATGGGGGTATACATATTGGCTGTAACACTAAATCGGTCAAAATGTTCTACGTGTAATCTTTTGAAAATTTGGGATTGATTTTTTTGCTAAAATGAATATTTAGCTATCAATAAACAATCCCTGATTTACACAACACGTGTAACACCCTGTAACACCCTAAAAATTGAATGTGTGTGTCAGGGGTATAACATACCTTCTGAACACCACGTAACATTCAGTTTGGTATTAAAAGCAGTTTTGCTTAAAAACGTTTACAAAATATTTATACTGCTTTATTTTTACCTATTTTAGGGTTACTGATACCATGTAACACCCTAATCACATTATTGGGTATATGGGCCACTGTAACCTAACATGCCCTAAAATGCCACTATATATTCGATAAACTTCGTGTTTGGCATTAACATATCATACTGTATTCGACACAGACATGATGATATATTAGGCAACAACCCAAGAACTGTCGGGCAACAACCCAAGAACTGTTGGGCAACAACCCTAAAACTGTATGAGCTGCTTCCTATAAGGACTGCAAGCTATAAGCTATAAGCTATAAGGAATATAAACAACTGACTGCCTATGTGTTCACACTTCCTCAAGGGGGGAAGAAGGTGGATATGATTCACACATATCCATTTCATATTCCGATCTGGTGATTTCTGATGGATTGCTTTTGATAAAATCACTGCATCCACAAACAACGTTGAAATCTGTACAACGTTAAATCCACCATCACTAATAAAGTGTAAACTCGGATGGGAAACTATATCCCAATGACTATAAGTTGACTCTTGCTCAGCATTTACATTCTCGAGTAAGTTTGGAATGCTGAACTATATACATAACATATAACCTGATACCATGCTTAATTGCATTTCCTGGATCAGAAGATGATAGTTATATAATGTATATATATATATATATCCCACCTGATACACTTTGGCACTATAGCCGTACATAAGAGTGGGAAGGACAAGTGCATCGCTGTAAGACTGGTTGATATAGTCCCAGTGCTGAAGGCAGAATTTGGCACCCGAATAACAGCTGATAACTGTTGGTGACCACCATGCAAGACCTTCCAAGCGTAACTCCTTTGATCCTGAGATGCAAGTGAATTGTTCATAATATGTTGACATCACATAAAAGCATTCTGATAAAAACCCTATATATTCATATGAGCTGTCATCACTACAATGACATGGGTTTTTGAATCGTCGAAATAAGTATAACTCCGATGAATTCATTAGTACAGAATAAGCTGTTGAGATTATTCCTCCGGCTGGATTGCAATCATTCACAATCCCTGTACATTCCGGTGACAAAATATTGCACTGGACTGATCACCACATTGGTATAATCTGTGATATATAAGTCACCAGAGAAAGCATTGCAATCAGCACAATGCTGTCTAGACTCACAAAGATGAGTAACATATATTCTCAGATGTAATAAATAGAGGCACAATGTGACCTACGCTAAAATCGCGTATGCTGGACTTTAGGTTCAGGGTTATTATTATGGGCTCTGATAGCCCCTAGCCTGACCTGTCTCTGATCGGAACCGTGACTCCGCTAGTAGCTAGGATGGCAGTACAGTAGTACCGTACTGTCAGTCATTATTTCGTATTATCCGGGTTTCCGAGATGCATGATAAAAGCACTCGGCCGGACTGGTTATGGAGCTTAGCCAGTTTGTTTTCACCGAGCGGAACACCTGTTCTCGCAGGTTATGTGCGTCACCACTTTCCCGGTAATTCTGATGGCACAGCGCCTAGCTGTTGCCATGGTTGGCTAAGTTTTGACACAGAGATGGGGTGGGCGCCCCCTTAGACAGTGGTTTTCTCTTCGCAGTATGGCCTCTTTTTGAAGTGGAGATCAGTTTTTTTGGCATTTATTTGGCAGCAGTATCGTCGCTGGTTATGGTTATGCTTCACGTTCCGTTTGATCAGCGGGCAGGACACTCCGCGTTTTGTGGGTCGCTCCCACTCTTAGCCACTCGGCTCATGACCTGCTTGATTGTGTTATTCTTCGCTGAGACTCCTGCAGGGTTTGGCCGCTGCAAGATTACTTTCTACTGTCGCAACGCTAGCCCATGTTCCCATCTCACCGTCATTTTTGTAATGGATACGCCTCAGAGACCGCGTACTCGCGCTAGAGCGCGAAAGCTAGCAACAATTTTCGATGATGTTGGAGCGTTGAATGCAGCCACGCCCACAACTCCGCATTTGGATTCGGCTGCGTCGGAAGCGTCAGCTGCGGCTGCCACTCTCGTGCATCGGTTGCGCAGAGACTCATTCGATGTGCAAAGTTCCAAAACCGCAGCAACAAAAGTGCTGGGCGACAAGGCCGCAAAATTCCGTGGGGACGAGACATCAGCTTCGGATATTTTTTCTCAGTTGGTGTCCGAGCTGCAGCAGCTTTTCACGTTACAGTCGCCGGCATTTGCACCCCTGTTTGACCTGACTGCTGCTGACACCCCTGTTCTGCCTGCTGCCAATGAGCTCTTGTATTCTGTGCTGCTGCTGCTGACTGCGCCAGGGTCTCCTGCCCGTAATTGGGTGGAGGCTTCTGGTGCGGATGTTCCTGCTGATGGCAAACGCGCCACCCTCGAGGTGGTGCGTATGCTTGCTGACGCGTCGACTCCGTTCGATGCTTTGACTGAGCTGCTTGATGTGAAGATCTCTGACGAGTATGACCCTGATGCAGGGATTCGCCTCTTTAACAGCTGTCTTCGGGATGCACAGCGTCTGACGACGCTGCCCGAAGACGCTGTTAAAAGGCAGTTCCTCTCTGCTCTATCTGGGCAGGCTTACGCCACGCTGGTTGACTCGTTTGCTCGAGCTGACCAGCGTGCGGCTGTAAGTCTGCTCACCCTGCAGGCGCGCGTGCGCGAGCAGTACCGCTGCGGGCGGCTCTCGGGCAAGCGCACTGCAGGGCGCCCCATGTCTGTAGCATCTTGCACCACTGACACTGGCCTGGCTTCGGCCATTGAACGGCTCAGTACACAGTTGGTCAAGTTGCAGCGGGATGTGGATTCCCTTCAGAGGGGTGGCCCCAAGCCGCCTCCTGGGAAACACACTCCGCGCAACTTCCATCGACCTGGAGTGCAGCCGCTTGCTCATTCCGCCTCTTCGGAGGTGGCTTTTGACAAGCGGTCTGGCACCTTTGTCCCAACGTGCAGGCACGACAAGTGCCGCGCCGTTGGGTCAAAGCATTGGCTCAGTGAGTGTCCTCACAAGGACACTCATCCGTTGTCCATCTCGGCATCCTACTGCCAAGCCGTCGAGTCTTATGACTCCGACGTGCTTGCCCTTCGTTTTCAGCGGTACTATGACGCTGGAGATGAAGGGTCCATGGAGCACTTGTGTGCTCTTGTGGGGCAACCTGAAATCTGTGAACTGTCTGCGCATTCCTTTGCTCCAGAGCCTACGGCTCTGCAGCAGTTCAAGGATGCTGCTGCCTCTGCTGAGTCTGCACCTGCTGAGCATCTCTCTATTGGCCGTGTTGCATTTGCTGCGGTCAGCGGTCCGCTTGCTGGTGGTGTCGCTGAGCCGGCCACTGACAAGCGGCTGCTGCCGCGGGCCTCTGCACCTGTGCGTGATGAGCCGGTTGACTTGCATGAAGTCAACCGTGCCACCTTTGTGCCGCCGTCTGCCTCTCTGGCTCTCGGCCCCATGGCTCCTGCTGACAGTTCTTTCAAAACATTCAACACTGTCCACCCTGACTGGTTTGACATTTACCCTGAGCCTGTTGATGTCTGTGACTCCGATGATGATGGGGAGGGCTCCGACTACCCTCCTGGTGTCTGCCTGACTGAAATTGAGGGGAATGCACCGCCGGCGGCTGCAGCATTCCAGCGGTTCGGAGTCCCCAGAGGCTCCAGGCCGTTTGGATTCAATGAGTTTGCTCTCACTCTTTTTATGGTGGCTACGTTTCTGTTCAGTGCTACGGCGATGCCGACCCTCGTGGTCGGCGGTGGTGTCAGGGGCCTGGTTGAGCCCGGAGCCGCTTACGGCTACGATTCACTACGGTCCCATGAAGCACTACTGGATTCTCTTAACCCACCTATGGTTCCTGCTGGTTCGTCATTGCCGCCGCGAGATGTGCCGCGGTTCTTTTCTCAATCGGCCTCGGCTACTTACCGGTCTGATGATTTTGCCATTCCACTCTGGGATCCGCCTGACCCGCTTGGGTCTGGTGGTGCTCTGGGATCGTCTGCTTCTGTCAGCTTCAGTGTTCGTGCTCTCCCACCTTGCCCGCTTGGGTCTGGTGGTGTCAACTACATTTATGATGTCTCTTCTCAACTGACTTCGGATGCTTTTCTTGATTGGAATCCGTCTGCTGAACTCGGCTCTGCCGACCAGCTTTACAGTGGCTAGAGTCTGCTTATTTCGAATCCTGGAGGTGTGATTAGCCTTAGCCGCAGTGGTGGGTTGTGCCGGGACAAGTCCACGGGCACCCAGCTAAAAGTATATCTGTTTCCAGTGAAGTAGCTGTTTGTTATCTGTTTAGTTTGCTCCGCTTGCCTAGCCTTATTAGCTACGGTCACAGCTCCGGGTGGTGTGCTGGACTTTAGGTTCAGGGTTATTATTATGGGCTCTGATAGCCCCTAGCCTGACCTGTCTCTGATCGGAACCGTGACTCCGCTAGTAGCTAGGATGACAGTACAGTAGTACCGTACTGTCAGTCATTATTTCGTATTATCCGGGTTTCCGAGATGCATGATAAAAGCACTCGGCCGGACTGGTTATGGAGCTTAGCCAGTTTGTTTTCACCGAGCGGAACACCTGTTCTCGCAGCGTATGCTCGGGCACTGTATTGTGACCTGCGCTAAGATCGTGTATGCATGGACACAACATGACTCGTGCCAATGACGTGGACATATTTTATGCCACGACATCACATCTGAAATCAATAAATCACTCAGAGAGAAGGTGTTGACATCAGTATAGCACCATTATACATATAGTCATGAGGATTTTAAAGAAGACATAGTCTCTCCGATATTGACAAACATGGTACATATATATATATATCTATGCTCTCTGATCATATATTGATATCCCACAGCATACGATGATGGTAATAGCAAGCCACTTCGCCGCTGGAGGGTAGTGTTGTACATATACAGCACAAGCTTGGGCACTATATGACCCACGCTGATGACGTGGATTCGGGCTGCATCCCAATAACTGCCATGCACCTTCGGTGCAATGGGCTGCAACCCGAGAACTGCTATCCAGCTTCATAGAAAGCTTCCACGTCATCACATAGAGGTCGGACCTCTGTTGTATTTGAACGGCGCTTGACAACCGCCTAGCAATACACTTCCTTGAGGGGGGAAGATGATAAGCTAGAAATACAACTAAAACCCAAATAAATAATAAAGACAAATAATAAAACAAGTAATTGCATCATTGTTTTTGTTTTGGTAAGCCTGACTGTATACAGTCAAACCATGCAGACCTCCATGAAGTTGACACATACATCAGCCATGACATATATATGAGCTTGATTTTGAAAACCTAGACATTGTACTGGAATATCCCGGTTCAAGATATCAGACAGTCAGTGAACCAATATAGATAAAACTCCTATAAGAAATAAACCCTAAGCTAGATATACCCGGAACGGTCACGGGGTCGGAACGGTCTCGGTCCTAGCTACCTGTGACACTTTGATGTGTCACAGCACGGGCTTACGGATCAGTCACAGGTCCAGTGTTGGCTACCTAGGAATCTGTCATAGGGGCCTGCACCGGGACTCCCGGTCAGGGCTGCCTATACAGATTTCAGCACACCACCCCAGCACTGTGGGTGGTGACTGACAGGTAAGTCAGAGAAGTTAAGATAAGTTAGGGTAGGAGCTAGGGTGACAAACCTAACTGCTAATCCAACTGTGCTATTCTGATACACAAATTGAAACCCTCTAGCTAGCACAAGTGCAGAAACCTACGGGCAAGGAGCTCCCGCTAAACAACTGAAAGGCACTGTGTAAGCAAACCAGATTGAAGATTGTAGATGTCAAAGCAAAGCATAAACCAAATTGAAGACCATGTTGTGGTCAAAGTACATCTCAGCACACCACCAGAGTGGTGTACTGCCAGAGCCAGAAGGAAAACTACTCGGGGTCAAAGTCCAGAGGGGCACCGTCACCACAATGTACACGGTGGTAGCTTGCAGCACTGCTCTCCAGTGGGTCAGGCGGCCGGTGAACCACCGTCGCAGCACCCAGGGAGTGCAGTACTGCATCCAGAGTGACGGGGTCCAGCTCGGAAATACCAGGGTAGATGCATAAATCACCTCTGCACAGCACAGGCTGCGGTGCAGCCCGACCCGATACCTGCTCAGAGCCGATGGCATTGGCCGCCGTGTAGGCGGCAGCCCCCACACCCATGATCGAGATGAAAAGAATGAGGGAGATAAAGTAAGGAAACCCCCACGGGCCCGCGTGTGCGGGGAAGCCCCATGGCGGCTTGCCACATCCGTAGGTGCGGGAAGCACCACCAGACTCAGGCACGTGGGCTGCGGGCTCTGACGCATGATTGGCCGAGATGGCCGGAGCCCGCGGCTTGACGGCGAAGCTGCCGTCTGCAAAATCCTCGTAGTCGTCGGTGTCGTAGCCGGTCAATTCAACCGGCGCAACCGCGGCGTGGTTGACAGTCTCCACAACCCCCGCGAATTCACCGCCCGACTTCTCCGTGGTGGTTATCCGCGTCGATTGAAGGGACACGGGCGGGCCGTAGCCGTAGAGCTCCAGGAGCTCTGTCTCATTCTCCAAGACAGGCATAGCAGGGGCCGGCACGGCGGATGCCGATACCGCCGCACCACCTGCCGGAACCTGCTCCTCCGGTGTGATACCTGCGCCTGCAGCGTCACACACCAGAGCCGAAGCCTGCGTCGCAATGCCCCCAGGTGGCGGGAAAGAGGCGTGAGTGTAATGTACCTTAGGCTCCACCGCCGCGTTGACCTCCGCCGCGAGGTCGTCCCGCCGCTGCAGGATGTCGTCACCGGACGTCTCCGCCACCGGTGTCACCGCGTTAACGGAGAATCCGTAGGCCGACACGTCGACGCCCCCCACAACACCTCCGCACAGCACCGCTGGCGGACCGTACGCCGTCGCCGCGCGGGCAAAAGCCTCAGCACCATCATCTGCCGCCTCCTGGAAGAGAGCACACATGGCTAGCGCATGGACTCCCTCCGCATCCTCCTCGTCGATGGGTACGCAGAAAGCCGCGGCGGAAGTAGGGGAATGTTGGCGACCGCCAAGAGGGCAGTCGCGGTAGAAGTGGTAAAGATCCTTACCAGTCTTTTTGCAGCGGGTACACAGCGGCTTAGCCCGCTGCTCGTCACGATCGTAGCCCACTGCCGGTGGGGATTGGACCCCCATGCGGAAGCCCCGCTGCGACTGCCCGCGCTGCTGCTGCTGCCGGCGCTGTCCGTGCTGCCGCTGCGGCGGGTCCTGCTGCCGCTGCACCACCGGCGGAGCCGCCTCGTACCTTTGCTGAACCAGCGCGGTCAGCTCGTTGATCTTGTCCAGCAGCGCCTGGTGCTCGCTGCTGGTGAGCAGGGCCGACGTGTCACCACCTGCGGGCTTGGCCAGGAAGGCCTTCCCGACGTCCGTCTGCGCCCATGCCTGGTAAATCTCGACGACCAAAGAGCGCAAGGCCACAAGGGAAACCGACGCGAGGTCGGCCACCATGGGGTAACGCACCTTGACCGCGGCGTAGAACACCGGGTCAAGCCTGCTGTACAGGCTGAGCTTCCTGGTGGCCTCGGTGGGTGTCCAGTCGGCCGCCTTGTTATCCCGCACCAAACGTTGTTCCCGAGCCAAAATCGGCTGCGGGTCAACGTTCGCGGGATAACCAAGCGCGGCATGCTCCTGCTGGAAGGACTCCCGCAACGCCACTGGTACGCTGCGCTTCACGATGTCCACCAGCGCACGCCGTCCATCTCGGTCGGCAGACGCGTCCGTACCCGTAAGCCAGACGTGGGCGTTGCTGTGCTTCTCGACGATAAGCCCAAGCACGTCGTACAGCAGGGCGTTCACCTTGCTCACCACCAGAGCCTGGGGGTCGTCAAGGTCGAACGAGACGAGGTCCAGCCCAGCGGACTCAAACTCCGTACGCAGCTGAACCACCACGTCGGAGAGGAGACCCGCGTCAGTCGTGCCGCTGAAGTAATGCTTTTTGTCGCCAAGGATATCCTCGCGGATACCCTTGGCCCACGTCCGATGGAGCCGCCCCTTGTAGACCTCGTCCACAAGCTTGGACTGCTCCTGCAGGTACTTCCTCGTCGCAACGTCGGCGTCGGTGTTGGAAGTAGGGTCGGGGTTCGTAACAGCCGGTGATCTAGCCGTCGGCGTGTTGCGAACCGCGTCCGTCAGCCTCAACGAGGCGTCAATGTCGGAGTCCCTCGTGAGGGACCTCTTCGCACGTGTGTGAACAACCATATCTCTGAAAGCCTGATGGGAGGTGGTACGCTGGGGCGCGTAAGGGTAATGGCGTGGGGAAAATGCGACGTCACAGTTACGTAAGGAGCGGTAGAGCCATGCGAGCGAGGGGCACTGGAAGACGTCGTCGAGGTCGAAGGTGCTGCAGACACCAGCCCAAGAAGCGGTAGCATGCTGGGCCAAGGCAAGAACTATACCGTAAAAGGACATTGCGCCAACGAAGCCCGGTCCAGGTCGAATCCCCATAGCGGCGGCTCAAAGACGCACTTACAAACTGCTCATCTCAAACTTCCCACTCGTACCCAAACGCGCCGTTGCGCACCACCTCTCAAAGCGGCTGTTTTAGCCAATCATGGCCAAATTAGCTGTGGAATATAGCGTGGAATGGGTCCACGACCTACTGGAATATCCCGGTTCAAGATATCAGACAGTCAGTGAACCAATATAGATAAAACTCCTATAAGAAATAAACCCTAAGCTAGATATACCCGGAACGGTCACGGGGTCGGAACGGTCTCGGTCCTAGCTACCTGTGACACTTTGATGTGTCACAGCACGGGCTTACGGATCAGTCACAGGTCCAGTGTTGGCTACCTAGGAATCTGTCATAGGGGCCTGCACCGGGACTCCCGGTCAGGGCTGCCTATACAGATTTCAGCACATTGTATACATCTGGTCTAGCATGTATCCAGACTAGAATTGTATATTGACACGGTGCAAGCACTATAGCCTCTGCCACCGATGATCATTGAAAAGGGCAACCATTCTTGATATTTCATACATATCATCTGATTGGATCATTAAAGGTGTCAAGATTACTCAATGCAATATGCAGGCTACGGCCTGAGTACAACACCTAGAAAGGTCAAAGCCACTGAGCTGACCAATGCAGCATAAATGCTAGCTGCCTTGAAGGCTATACAATAAGCCTATTGCCCTTATGTCTTGATATGTATCCGTGTATTGGCATCTCTTTGAAATAATTATGCCTACTGAATGAGCCATACCAACCATCTTGTCTTCATTGATCATTACATATCTGATCATATCGCCATTGAGCAATGCCTATTCTGTGAGATTATATATCACGAGGCATTTCATTAGTGCACATTAAACAATTGTAGTGCAACAAAGATCATCAGCTCTTCATCATACCAAAAGGTTGAGTTGTTGTCAAAAGTATTGATTTTTCAGACACCATTTCTCAGAGGTCTATTCATCATGAAAGACAGAGTCTGTGCAATCATGGCTATTCAGCCTCCGACATAGCTGACATAGCTATTTAGCTTATGACCCAACCGTTGTTAAGCAGCCTCCACGCTATATGGCTGAAAAATGGCAAGCAATCTCTTCGGTCATTCTTGGGCATAGAGCAATCAAGCACAGCCAATCCAGGATGTTTATCCCGAAATTCTCCAAGAGTTATTCATGTTTTTCATGTGTCATATGAAAACAGCTAATATACCGCCCTATGATGGGAGTCATCTCCTTCAGCGAGGGGAAGTGGTTATGCTGTAAAGTTGACCAATCTGATCATCATAAAAGTGACAGATTTGAGAAAATCGATTGAAACTTGTATTGAAAATGACTATTCCTTACAATAAGGTATTGCACCTAAGGGAATAAGGGTTTCATCGTCTGAAATAGGAAAAGACTTTTACATTGACTCTAGTTCCTGAATCCAGAATCGCATAGAAAAAATGTTCTATCCTGTGCATATGGAAAGCACATTAGATTCAGATTCTGAGCATACAAATGGACTTGAATGCACTCGGGTTTGTACTAAGTTTGCCCAAAAATAAAATGGGCACCATTGAGATAAGTGATCACGTGCTGAAAAATATACACATATCACTAGGCAATGCCATGTTCTATTCATAATGAAATGACATGTCAGCCATCCATCAACTACGAAAATACAACTCGTAGTAAGTTGTTGTCATTACGGACACTTCTTGATTGACTTTCCATTAGCTTCGATACCAAAGTTAACTTCGGTACTGATTTATTTGTTCATCATGACAATCATTTTCCAGAACCATTGTCTAAGTTGGGTACACTATAGTGACCCTGAACTGACAAAGTATGTGGGCTGCAACCCAACGACTGCATTTGACATCATCTGGCATTTGCCACATTCAAAAACGTCAGGCATATTGCCAATATGACGTAGAGAGAATCAATGTTCAGATTGACATTGTTACCTCTAAAGCATTCGATGAGTAATCTCAGTCTGATTCTCTATCAAACCATTTTTCACATAACATAATGATTGAATAACATCCTCCATCACCATCTGATTGGTTTGATACATCTCTTTTTGCGAGGGGAGGAAGAGTATAGATTCATTCATTTTCATACAGCTGCCACAAATTGATTTACATCATTGTGATTTTGCTTGGAAGATTAAAAATCTTATCAAAGGTTCCAGCATCTGTGTATAGCAGCCATAAAGTTGATGACACGGTACATCAAACATCATGCCGATTGAAACATCAAATGAAGTCTTATTTGACTTATTAACACATAAAGTTCATTATGAAGAAATCATAGATGCATATTTCTCCGGCTCTATCATATTATATGAAGGGCACTGACATAGGAGAACGATGGTTTTTCAAATGTGAATAAGCTATATTGTAAGCTTACGACCATCACTTTGACGTCAACAGCCTGAGATGCTGATTGTCGAAATTCAAGAGTTGAAGGATTCGATGAATCAACCTTGATACATGTGTTTTGATTGATGAATTGTTGATCCATGGTTTCTCCCCAAATCTAGAGAAGCTGGCACACACGTTGTTGCCAATGTCTTAAGGAAAGCATCTGAGCAAAGGATTGCCAGTTGTGCCATCAGGCATCGAATTCCATAAACAGCAAAGCCGAGTGAGTAAATCCACCACTCTAGCTATTTGCCCGTCATTCCTTCCAGGTTCATGACAAGAGACAATTCATCAAAGTCATACACCAATGCATAAGTCACATGCATGGTTGCACAGTTTGTATCCGAATGCCATTCCATCAAGGTTAAGCATCTTGACAGTAACTCTGGCCAACCAAAAGCCTTCCTGTCTTCGGATATCTTGAGCATTCTCATTTCCAGCTCCATTATGGACTAGGAAGCATCATGACTGTGCCTCGCCAGGACGCTAATCCTCAAAGCCGCACACTTGAGGCGAGCCTTATGAGACAGTGACCTTTGGCTTGTGGGGTGTCAACCCCTTATCAAATCCTGAACACTTGTTAACACCTGGATAAATTTATCATGATGCAACTTAAGTGGGATTATAAGTTCCACATAATCATATTGTCTACGTATGCTGAAGGCATAACTGCCGCATATGGTTACAATAGGTCGCAGCTTCTATAACATTGTGGCTTCTGAGTCAAAAGCTGATAGCCGATGACTTTTGCCAATAATTGCCGACCAAATAATAATCAGGCCGTGGAAACATGTACCCAAGAGGTTTTCGTCCATCGGTCATATATATATCAGGGCTGCATCCCAAGAACTGCAGGGCTGCATCCCAAAGACTGCGATGCACCTTCGGTGCAATGGGCTGCAACCCGAGAACTGCAGGGTTATATCCCTAACATTTTTACCCTGCATCAAATTGATATGACAGGAGCAGGAATTGATCCTTCCTTGCTAAGGTGTAGTGAGCCTTGTATAAATCATACCCTTACACAGATACGCATATGCGGGTACCAATATCTGTGAAAAACTGCTAATGCTACCTTTGCCAAGACCGTGGTTTGTCATCGGATTCTGTGGCCAGTCATCCGAAGCTACCGGAGATATCGACTGAGGTAGACGGAGTTGTGATCCTAAGTTGTGCTTGACAAACATAACTAAATAAATTTCACATTCGTACGTGGCGAATCCATTCTCACTCATCGCGATAGATGTTCGTCAAAGCGTGCGTACTGGACCATATTAGAGTGAGCAGACCGGGTAAGGATTATAAGTCCAATCCCGTTAAGCAGGGCCACTCTGTTTGCAATAAAACAAGCCCCCGGTGAAATAACTCCGGAAACAAACACGGGCTCCCTGTTGCCGCCTATGATCCTCCAAAGTAGCTTAAGGAGGGGAGGAACGGTTGGGTGCACTATATCAGGCCGAGAATCGTTCGATTATAAATCGTTAAATCGTGGGATCATCGTTCGCAAAGCGACGACGGCTAGCGCAAATAATCCGTAACGTACACTTCGGATGCTTTGAATCGTCACTCTGACGCACGATACGTGTGGATCAATCAGTAATCCAGCGTCAATCTGTATCACGAAACGCAATTCATTGAACCTTGAAACGTCACTCTGAAATACGATACGAACTTCAAAGGGGGCTACATCCTAAGAACTGTAAGGTGAGGGACTAAAGTGGACTCAGTTCCCCCCAATAACCTAAAAACACCATGAGGGACGCCTCAAATCGGTGTAAGAACCGCCATTGGGTTGTGAACCCGAGACGTAGGTTGAACGACCAGCATGGTAATAACGACTAGTTCGTTCATGCTGCACATGCGAGTTCCGCGCATGCTGGAAGCTAAAGATGGTTCTTGGTTTGTTTCCAAGATGTATCTTTGCTTTGCCATCTTCGAGTTCAATCATACGAACTCTCGATGACAGGGATGCCTGATGATATGACATAATCATCTGGCGACATGTACAGTCATCGTCGACCGTACTGACGACTGTCATAAATGTATGACGCGACTCGACCTGTACAGTCATGATCGACCATACTGTCGACTGTCATAATAATATATGACACGACCGACTGTCATAATAATATATGACATGTGCTAGGACAACATACTGTGTCATGCGCGGATGACTCAGCGGTGTCATACATGCTAGCAGTGCCATACGCGCCTTACGATATTAGCGCCCGAGACCCCTGTTGAGGAAGAGACCCCCCTTAGTGGGAGTACACAGTACTAGTGTACGGTGTAATAAGGTGACATAGTGAAGCACTGACACCTCATACTGCATGATACTGTAGTAGAAGCATATGATAGGTTAATGAGACTTGGCCATGCTGACTAGGATTAACTCGGGGAGTTGAGTGAATAAGTAATGGCCAAGGCCAAAGAAACAGTTGAGTTCCCAAGAGTAAAGACAAGCCAATATGGCAAAAGATATAACCTAATTCTTATATGCAAGTATATGCATTAAGTCTGGACATAGATCCTAAGAGTGACATAGCTCACTATGACCTTATAAGGCATAATATAGAACCTTGCTTTATATGAGTCCCATCACAAGTAGTTACAGTGTCTGTTATGTGAGGAGGGTTACAGCTGCCTCCCACAAAATGGTATCAGTGTGCTACGCACCACCACCACCACCACCGCTTCCACAAAAAAAAAAATTTACTTTCGAATTATGACTTTTCCGACGACTTTATACCGTGACTTCGGCTTCAATGTTATTTGAAATCTGCCAGTGTGTGTTACGCCTTCCCTGACGAGGCTTCGGTTACGGCTTTTATCGGCTCACTGGCTTGGGATGCCCGCATAAATTATCTTTTATTTGCTTGCAAAAGCGAGTTTCTTCTTCAGCGCGTTGTGTAATTGTAGTTCATACTGAATTCTGGAAATCGGGCGCTTTTAGGGCCTAAAAGCGCCCACCTGCAGTGCTCTAGCGTCCTGCCAGGGTGCAGTGCTTTCGAGCTCGTGTGTCGCCATGGTGCTTGGGCCAGCGCGAGTTGCCTTAGAATTGTCAATTGATACGAGGTCTTCTTTGGCGCGTTGATCTGGGGTTTTGGAATTTTGAGCTACTGAGCGAGGCCTCCTAGTGTGGCACGGTGTGCCACAAAGACAGTAATGGAACCTGGTAGTTCGTCGTGTGTATCGCGAGGCGGAGGAAGCGACTTCCAACTCCCATGTTACTTTTACGAATGCGGACGAGTTCCAGCTCGACGTGCTGTTTGGCAATGATTAATTTTCGGCTTAGCGAGCGCCAGTGAGGCAAGGCCCTGCCTACTTTGAAACTTTGATGTCGTTGCGTTGGCAATTCTACGTGCGTTCTGCGCCTGCGACTCGTGAATTAGCCGTACAAATTGTGTCGAGAATTCTTATTTTTACTTGGATCATGGTTTGGGATTGTTTGGGATTCTACCTCTTGGCGCTGGCTTCATATTTGCGTCGGACGACTGGACGACTTCGAGTTTGTCTTACTCGCTGGCAGCTATGCGCCGCTAATTCTTTTTGAAATCTGTTCCTGGTTTTTGAATGTGTTCGATGTAGTATTCGCCTCTATGGGCTTGGCGATTGAGTGGGTTTGCGACGTTCTTCTTTCGTGCTTATGGCTATCTCGCGTGATGCAGCTTTGAGATTGCAGTTTCGTGGTCTGCGGGCGTGGGCGACCTCAATTATCCTTGCGACTATGCGGGATGAGGCAAGTTTATGGCGGGGAATCTGAAGATTTGCTCCGACTTTGCGAAGAATTCCTGATTTTGTTGCAATTCAGCACTCCAGCGTTCTTAACAATGGCTAACCCTAGGTGGTATCGCGTTGTGGCGTTGCTTTGGCTTCTGTGAGCCGGCCGTTGACCAATTTTGCTCAATTTGTTTTCGTCTTGCGTCTTCAAGTTCGCTGGAGGGCTTTTGCTGAGATTTGGTGGCGGCAGTTGGTTATCTGCTGTTGGACCTCGTCTTCTCTCTCATACTTTTATCGCTTGCGGCGGAAGCTAGCGAATCTTCCTCGGTTGATTTGTGTGTTTCTCCACCTACGTTTGGCGCTCCTGGGTTGGCGGGATTGCACTTGCGGCTTGAGCTTGAGGCTCTTCGCTTGTGCTCGCTTGGCAGCTCCGACGGCATGGCGCTTCCAGATCCTGGCATGACAGCGGGGGGGAGGAGCTGCGAGATACAGTGCTGGATGCCAGGAATAGGTCTTTTGTGTTCGCGCGAGACGTCCACGAGGCGCAGCACAGTGCACCACAGGCGGCGGTGCGGCTCGGTGCGTCCGCGGCGGCGCTGCATAGTGCGCCACCAGCGGCGGCGCGGCACTACTATGGCCAAGGCCAAGCACTGGGAGTCAGCTCGCGACCTCCGACAACACAGTGGGAAGCAGAGCCGGAGGCGGCACGCGGCTTGCGGCATCCCAAGCATGGCTCACGACAGCGGGTACGGCTAGCGCGCGGTGCAGAGCTTGCGTCGAGTGGGCCGGCGGCAGATAGCTCGCGACACCGACAACGAGAGCACTTATCGCATAACGCACAGTTAGCAGCACGCATCCCACGCGTGGCCATGCCCCTCACGCTCAGCACGCGGTGCCCAGCGCTCCGCGTGGATTTGCAAGCCTCGACGCTCTGCAAAGACGCGCCGGCACCCAAGGCCGACCACGACATAGCATGGACCTATCAGGACCTCCTGTATGCAGACGGTAGTTGGTGCCCCCCAGAGCCGCAGAAGCACGATGCCCAGCGACCGGCGCATGACGCACTGCTGCTTGCCCCACCAATGCATGGTGTGGAGCGGGCAGCGTGGGGCATGACTTGGACTTACGAGGACCTCCTCTATGCGGGCGGTAGTTGGTGCCCCCCGGAGCCACCAAAGCGCGATGGGCAGCGATTGGTGCGTAGCGCGTCGCTGCCAGTCCCACCAGCGCAGGGTTCGGAACAGGCGGCACTCGACGAGCCGCAACTGGCGTGTAGCGTACGCTTCCAGCGTCATCAGCATACAGTGCAGAGCGGAGCATGACTAAGACGCCGTCCGGAGAATGTGCGCGGCTGCCACCCACCAGAGAGCACGCGCGAATGCCACACACCGGCACAGCGAAGGCGCCGCCCACAGAGTGCGCGCGGCTGCCACACAGTGGTACCACCGACGTAAAGCTTGGGCACCGCGCGCGACAGACACCCGAGACTCAGCCACTGGAGCGCATACGGCCACCTAGTGGCGTCGCTGGGGAGCGGGAAGCGCACCCTTCTCGGCGGCGCGCCAAGAAGCGGAGGCATATGCAGCGATCGCGGGAGGCGAGTAGGAAGCGTGGTGCCCGGGGCATGCGAGGCTCAGCACCTACGAGGCGAGGTAATCGTGGGGGTTCACGTAGCATCCGAGGCGGGAGATCGGGAGGTCGCATCGTGGTGTTCAAGCCCTACGAGGGGGCATGCGAGGCATATCGAGTGGGCATCACGAGTGCCCACGCCCTTCCCTTGGATCCGAAAGAAAGCGTCCAA
>LGRX02003896.1:0-20551 GCA_001247695.2 Cymbomonas tetramitiformis | reverse complement strand
AGCGCGGCCCTGGGTCTGCCCCTTCAGCGTGCTTGGAGCGCGGCCCTGGGTCTGCCGCGTCAGCGTACCAGGAGCGTGGCTCAAGGTTTGTCACTTCAACGCGTCCCAGGGTTTATTCTGATGAGCCAGAATTTTGATGCGCTGTTGTAATCCACCCGACGCGCTTTCGTCTGTTGCCCAGCGACTTTCACGTTACGTTGCGCTCGCGCAGTGCTCAAGTGCTTCCCTCCAGTCAGATCACTTTGACTACACTTACTTCCTTCAGGGAACGCTGCAAGTTGCGCTCTCAGAATAAGTCGCAGGTGAATACGATATGTGGCTTTAGGAGCTGCGCCTTTCGCAGTTGTGCACAACTATTTTACAGTTGTGCGCTCCATTCTGACAAGAAGATACAGAACACGTGTCGAGGCTCGTGTTATTCGCGGGGCAAGCGGCATATCGCGCGAGCGGCTTGTAAGTCATGGGAAAAGGCGAGAGAAGCACGGTGAAGGAGTCCCGATGAAAAGCGATACCTGAGGAGCGAAGAGGAAGGCCAAGGTCCCACAAACAGCCCCGCCCACCTAACAACACCATCAACGGCCCCGGAAGTCAGCTCACGGCGGTCAACCTGACATCCGCGCGTTCAGCAGTCTTATTAGGTTACTCGATGACACCCTTCGCATGCTTTCCCGAGTGAGCCTTCCAGTCCATTTGTGATGCTTCTGGAGGTAGACAAAATCCGAGGTCGGAACGCACGTATTCACCCTTCTTCTCTTGAGACACCGTTCAAAAAACCTTCAAGCTCAAAGATGTGAGATGCCGCGAAGAGACTCACCAGAAATCCGGTGAAAAAGCCTCCGCCAGAGCTAGATCCGTTTTGGTTCTTATCCGCGCTACTGCAGAAAATTCAAACACGCAGGTTGCAGTAAAATAACAAGACGATATACATGCGAACACATGTTTTTTTGTATAGAGAACGTCGAAAAGAATATTCAGCGTCAACTTGGGAAAGGCGATTAATTTGTCAACGAGACACGCGAGCAGACATCGAAACGCTGTAGTCGGAGCCCGGTGCAGACCGGGCAGCAGGTGCAGATCTGAGGGCGCGGAGTGAAATGGATACCACGAGGTTGTTTGTCTCGCTAACTTCCCTCTGCAAGTGCGTTCATTTCTCCGAGGCCTTGTCAGGCCCCTCAGGAGGACCGCCGTTCGGATGGGGGCAACGCGAGATGCAGTTGTGGCGTGTGGCCGAACGGTTAAGCAGCCTGAAGTAGTTAACATCATAATTCCCTCCCGACTATGATACTCGAATTCTGAATGAATCGCTGTATTACCTGCAAGCGTGGAAGTAAATGAGGTGACACACAGGTGATATGCGTTGGAAGGTCAGTGCTGAGTGCAGGTGTCTTGTCTTTCTTCAGGCAGGTGTGTGAGGTCACCACGTTCGCACGAGTGGTAATAAGAAGCGCGAAGGTCACAGACGAGAACAAGGAGGTTTCTACACTATACTAGGAAACACAGGCAAATGGCAGCCGCATAAGACATAACGCTCCAGCCCTCCGTATGTAGTCACTTTTTCCGGATCACTCGTCCTTGCTTCCGATTCGTGGAAACCTCGTATGCGTAGTGCAACACGGGTACAAGTATGTTTTCAGGGTATCTTTCGGTGCCCCGCCATGGTAAACCTACGGGGATCGGATACTTCCCCCTCCCGATGTAGTTGCAAGGGCAAACGAGGTATATCCCGTGTTGTTTTGTGCAGGTGATGTATTTGCCGAACGCACCGCATCTTTTGAGTAACAGCTCCTTCGTTAAGAATGAGGCAACAGGTGTGCCAGGCTTTCAGCTTACCTGTGCATGGCGCCAATTCCAGTTTGTCCCGTCGTGAAACAGTAGCGGTCTCCGCAGCGTTGCAGCTGTGTCGGGATACTGCACACCTGAAGCATATTTTTTTACACAGAAGGGTGAGTTAGTGGCATCCTTTCCGCTTTATTTACTGCAAATACAACACGATCGTATGCTGAACGCTCTATGCAAGAAGCACATCCTAGGGCTCTGAATTCCAGGTTGCCCGCAGATTTCATGTCTTGCGATAAAAAAGAGCACAGTTAAAACTTAACCTGGAGCTCCATATTGAAGTCGTGCCTGTATGTCTTAATCTGTTTCTTGGACTTCTAGAAGGGTGTTAGCTTGAGCGCCAATTCAAATCGCGAAGTGAACAAGTTCGCCAACGTCAACCCAGCGCAGGCAACGACTGACATCTACCTCTTGTCCAACCTGAGGTTGCGAACATACGATTAACGTTTGTATAATTCTATAGTTTCTAATTCATGATTGGACGAGCTGCAAAAGATTCAGTCTCGCGCATGTCGGATGTCGCTTGAAGTATATAAAACTGAATGGTGTCTCTCTTCATGGACGACACTCATCGGGTTATAATTATTTCCCTCCCCTCCAGTCCCTCACAAGCGTCCCGATCGCTGATCCCTGTGACTTGATTGCGGTTTCGGTCTCGTGCGTCGTCCTCGTGACCTCTTGAATGAGCCCCGGGGCATTCTGAAGCCGGCTCGATGACCCTGCCAGTCATTTTCTGCCAGTCGGATATAAATCAAGCGAAGGTAAGGAAACATAACCAAAAGTACGCATTAATAACAAAAGGTAACCAGAAGTAAGGGAAAACCTTTTCCTAGTGTTTGGGTGCGCATACCCAAATAACAAATCAGCCGAGCGCTTCCCGTTGGCGTGGGGTATCCAACGCTTGAATGTTGAATATTCATTGTAATATGAGTTAGCAAGCGAGGTTGCAAAGGCATCGGGACAGAATCTACGAAACTGTCCTATACCTTTGCCTTTGGGTTTGGGTTCGAAGGTGACACCCAAACCCAAAGATGCCAAACAGCCGAGGGCTTCCCGTGCGTCCTAACGCACGAAACTTGGCACGAATACTACCATGGTACATATATTTAAGTTACCAGAAGCTCAAGGCTTCAAGTTACTTGTGCGCGAAACGCGCAATCTATTTCTAAGGCAGATGTTTTGGGTTTGGGTTCGAACCGGTGACACCCAAACCCAAAGATGCCAAACAGCCGAGGGCTTCCCGTGCGTCCTAACGCACGAAACTTGGCACGAATACTGCCAAGATACATATATTTAAGTTACCAGAAGCGCAAGGCTTCAAGTTACTTGTGCGCGAAACGCGCAATTTATTTCTAAGGCAGATGTTTTGGGTTTGGGTTCGAACGTGACACCCAAACCCAAAGATGCCAAACAGCCGAGGGCTTCCCGTGCATCCTAACGCACGAAACTTGGCACACATACTGCCAAGATACATATCTTCGAGTAACTTGAAGCTCAAGGCTTCAAGTTACTTGTGCGCGAAACGGCAGATGTTTTGGGTTTGGGTTCGAACGTGACACCCAAACCCAAAGATGCCAAACAGCCGAGGGCTTCCCGTGCGTCCTAACGCACGAAACTTGGCACGAATACTACCATGGTACATATATTTAAGCTACCAGAAGCTCAAGGCTTCAAGTTACTTGTGCGCGAAACGCGCACTTTATTTCTAAGGCAGATGTTTTGGGTTTGGGTTCGAACGTGACACCCAAACCCAAAGATGCCAAACAGCCGAGGGCTTCCCGTGCGTCCTAACGCACGAAACTTGGCGCGAATACTACCTTGGTACATATATTTAAGTTACCAGAAGCTCAAGGCTTCAAGTTACTTGTGCGCGAAACGCGCAATCTATTTCTAAGGCAGATGTTTTGGGTTTGGGTTCGAACGTGGCACCCAAACCCAAAGATGCCAAGCAGCCGAGGGCTTCCCGTGCGTCCTAGAGCACGAAACTTGGCACGAATACTACCATGGTACATATATTTAAGTTACCAGAAGCTCAAGGCTTCAAGTTACTTGTGCGCGAAACGCGCAATCTATTTCTAAGGCAGATGTTTTGGGTTCGGGTTCGAACGTGACACCCAAACCCAAAGATGGCAAACGGCCGAGGGCTTCCCGTGCGTCCTAACGCACGAAACTTGGCACGAATACTACCATGGTACATATATTTAAGTTACCAGAAGCTCAAGGCTTCAAGTTACTTGTGCGCGAAACGCGCAATCTATTTCTAAGGCAGATGCTTTGGGTTTGGGTTCGCACGTGACACCCAAACCCAAAGATGCCAAACAGCCGAGGGCTTCCCGTGCGTCCTAGAGCACGAAACTTGGCACGAATACTGCCAAGATACATATATTTAAGTTACCAGAAGCTCAAGGCTTCAAGTTACTTGTGCGCGAAACGCGCAATATATTTCTAAGGCAGATGTTTTGGGTTTGGGTTCGAACGTGACACCCAAACCCAACGATGCCAAACAGCCGAGGGCTTCCCGTGCGTCCTAGAGCACGAAACTTGGCACGAATACTACCATGGTACATATATTTAAGTTACCAGAAGCTCAAGGCTTCAAGTTACTTGTGCGCGAAACGCGCAATGTATTTCTAAGGCAGATGTTTTGGGTTTGGGTTCGAACGTGACACCCAAACCAAAAGATGCCAAACAGCCGAGGGCTTCCCGTGCGTCCTAGAGCACGAAACTTGGCACGAATACTGCCAAGATACATATATTTGAGTTACTTGAAGCTCAAGGCTTCAAGTTACTTTTGCGCGAAACGCGCAATCTATTTCTAAGGCAGATGATTTGGGTTTGGGTTCGAACGTGACACCCAAACCCAAAGATGCCAAACAGCCGAGGGCTTCCCGTGCGTCCTAGAGCACGAAACTTGGCACACATACTGCCAAGATACATATCTTTCAGTAACTTGAAGCTCAAGGCTTCAAGTTACTTACTTTTTTCAAGCAGAACACGCCGTGAGTGTCTATTGTGGCAAAGATGGCAAATAATAAAAGTCATTATGCGCACAAAGTCGTGCTTCACGGCCGTGACTTTTAGATTCTAACGGCATGATACCGCCAACAGCCCTGTGGAGTGAGAAGCATTCTGGAACAGGGCGGGGCCGAGGCAAGATACCACTCGCTTCGACACATCCAAAATCGAGCGCAAAGCAAACCCACCACAAACACGAATCACAGCCAAAGCTCATCCAGCTTTGCACTGCAGGTCCGTCATGGAAATATTCCACTGCGCTGCTCGAGCCCAGGCACGCAAAAGGTATAAAACCACACATGGGATCCCCAGCTGCGGTGCACACTTCACCAAGGTCTCCCCTACTCGCTCTGAGCACCCCGAAATATTTTGCCATCTGTCGCCGGCATGGACGTCTGATAGGATAATAACCAAATACGGTTACCTAAGTGCTCGTATCCAATGAACAAAAAGAACAAGTGCGGACACCGAAGTGCTCCCCGCAGAATCAAGGGAAGACACAGAACGTGGACGTCACCACCCTCTGCCTCTCCTTGCAGCAAAGGCAGACGAATCTACCAAGCTCTCTCAGAGGCAGTACCCGGTCGTCCCCGTTCATAACGAAGTGCCATTACCTCAGATGTGGGTCTACGATACTATGTACACAAGTCTCCTGGCACGTGTAATTACCATGAAGCACTGGACAAGAAAGGGAGCGTTTGCCAACACATTGAACGGCGTGAGATCGGCTAACAAAAGCCAGCCCACCATCACCCCAGTGGATGTGAAAAGCAAATCAAGAGCAGGGCGGGGCCGTGACAAGATACCACAAACGCATACATATTCCCAACCCAAATGCAAAGCAGCATGGAAAGATGATACGATGTGACCGATCGTCGCCAAACAACTGCTGGTCTCTGGGTTACGGAGTAAGCGGACCCTGCTGGCATGCCCCCCAGTGGCTCCCGGTCGATGGATGGGGCCTGTTGGTCCATGGTTATGTCATGAATGCAGTCACACCACACAGCATGGACACCCCACGTTTGCCAACACACTGAATGGCATGAGATCGGCCAACAAAAGCCAGCCCACCATCATCCCAGTGGATGTGAAAAGCAAATCAAGAGCAGGGCGGGGCCGTGACAAGATACCACAAACGCATACATATTCCTAACCCAAATGCAAAGCAGCATGGAAAGATGATACGATGCGACCAATCATCGCCAAACGAACAATCATAGATTGGGGGATTGGGGGATTGGAGTATTGGGGGATTGAAAAAATCACAGGGTGAAAAACCAGAATTCAAGTTTCTAAAAAGTTGGAATTTTAATTTTTACCCTGTGAAACTATGGATACACAAAAATTTGAAACCTCATTAAACGGTATTTGTGGCAAAAATATCAACAAAATTTTGGTTCCCGTTCCCCAAAGATTCATTTGAAATTGTGAATTTTAGAGCTGTAATTTTAGAAAAATTTGAGATCCCGTATTTCTTCCCTACGAATAAAACTATACCGTCAGCCGACTGTTTTCTTAAATTCCCTGTTTTCTTAAAACATTATTCTAATTAATATCTTCAAGTTTACTGGTAGTCTTTCCACTGTTTTCATAAATATTGAAAACCATGCGGGAAATTTGGTGTGACCACACTTGAACACGCACAACACTTTACCGCTGCCACCGGTTTGACATTTTTCAGGTGTACTTTTACGTACCAATACTTTCACGGACGCAACACTTTCACGGACGGACACGCGCAACACTTTACCACAGCCGTGCACTTTTGCATTATTCTTGTTAAATTATGCAGACTAATAACTTCACGCTTCCTAGCTAGTAGACTCTTTGCCGGTTTAATTATTTCAGAAAACCATGCGGGACACACTGGACATTTTTTTGTTACCACGCTTTAACACTCACTACACTTTACCGCTGCCACCGGCTTACCATTATTCTTGTTTACTTAACCAGTCTGCTACATTCACGGGCCAAAATAGACAAATATACACCCCAACAAACATATTTCACTAGCCTATTCCTCCTCTGACTTGGTAATCTCAGCAAGTGCCTGAGCAAGGTGGTACACAGCCCCGAAGAAGCTGGTGGTGCAACTCTCAATCCCCAAAAAGGCACGCTTGGCTCGGAGTGCTCCAACTCCAGTTGAACCTGCCCCAAATATTCAGTTTAGTTAACATTTGTCTTACAAGGTAAGTGCTGCATAATGCATAAAACTAAGCAAGTCACGGGTCTTACCAGAACCCATGAAGGGGTCGGCCACCAACTGCCCCATCTGCTTCGTGTAACGTCCGGTCAAAAATGTCATCATCGCCGGGTTTTTCTGACCCTTCACGAGAGTTTTCCCGTTCTTGGGGCAAACCTGCTGGTCCCCAAAGGTGGTGCAACCGGTTTCCTGGCACCTGTGCTTGAAGGTGTCCTGAGTGTACAGCGGTGCAAAGGGAGCATCCACACGGTCAAACTCTTGCTTCATGTATTCGGTTAACATCGAGGCCTTGCGTTTGTATTCAGGAAGTTCAGTGGTTACTGAAGGATCATACTCCTCCATCTTTTCAAGAAGCTTGTCTTGCACAAGCCCCAACATGTGCTCTCGTTCCTGGTGCGTGATTGGGCCAAGCACATTGCCCGTGTACGTGGTTGTCAGCACATCTACACCCAGCTCTTTCACGTAGGGACTTTGGACCAAGTATTGTTCCCGCCAGTCCATCACCACCTGCGATGGCCTCTTTGACAGACAGGTGTAGTAGTGCCCGGAAGAGATTGGGCTGTTCATGCGGTACTTCTTCTTCATCATGCGCGTCTGCGTGATGAAACCTGTTTAACAACAAAAGTCAACTCTTGTTTTCCTTACCGAAGGCACATCTTCTCAAAACAATGTGAATACAACTTACCAGGTAGATTGCTGTACCCACTGAACTGAAACGGCTCTCCCTCACGGTGAATGTCCAACAGAACTTCCAAGGACCCGATGAAGCATAAAATAGTTTCGCCATTCATGTTCTTCGTCTTGGGCACCGCAGCCAGATCAATCGTCTTCACCTCTGCAGACAGAGAGGAAGAGTGGTCTGAGATGGCCGTGCACACGTTCGGGATGAAAGCCTTCCAGTCAATCGTTGTGTTGTACCCAGCATCGGCCTCTTTACCCCAGGGAACATCGGAAATAACAGCCGCAATGCCCACTCCGTTGAAGTACTCAGTCAACAACTTCTTGGTGTTGTCCATGCAGTCACAGTTGGCCACAGTAACGGCTGGGATGCCGGTGCCCGTGAGAATCTCGCTCTGTAGCACCCAAGCCAGCTCCTTGTTTGCCCGTGTGCCGAAGTTCTCCAGGTGTCCCTGAAAGTACACGCGAGTAGGGGGGACCTTGGCCGTCCCTGTTCCAGGCACGTCCACGTACAGCTTAGTGACAAAGAATCCCTCCTCCAGAGTTTCCAGAGGGTTCTCGGCCATGAACTTCATCAGCTCCGTAGGCACGTCCCCTTCTTGACTGGCCCACAAGTTTCCGTCGCGGTCAATGGCGTTACGCAGAGTAAACTCAGTGTAACCGTAGTCTGAGGTAGGCTTAACCAAACTCGGATCCCAAGTGCTTCCAAGGACGAAACCTTCTCCTCCAAAACATCGCTGCAAAACAAAGCAAGGAAAACCATCTTTAAATCTTGTATTTACTTTTCACAAACGACTTGTCATCGATGACAAAACAGCGAGGCCATGTGTTTTTTGAAGGTCGATTCACAGTTGGAAAATATCCTTGTCATCGATGACGAGGATGGTAGTGAGTGCATATTTCTTCACGTGTAATTGATGAAAAGTAATGTCACCGGCATCAATGACAGGCAGTTTACTCAGGCACATTAAACGTACCAATCCAAGTCAAAAACACATCACTTTGTCATCGATGACGAAGTCTTTTGGTACTGTTCAAATCGTACAGTAAAAAAACAATATTTACATGGACTACTCCCCCACTCCCCCATCTTGCTCGTCTTCTACCCTGACAACATGTTTCTTGGTGGGATCGACAAAGCCGCACCTCCTCCTTCCCAGATGAAGGTCGAAGAATATCCTCAGGCTCGGCTTCCATGTCTTCTTGTTGCTCCGAAGCGCCTTCAACGACGCAATCTTCTTCACCTTCTGAGGAGTCTTTCGCGCCTGAACCTTCTGTTCCCTCTTTCGCAGCAGCTTCTTCGCTTTCAAGCAGCTTTTCCTCAATCAATCTTGCCTCTCTGACGGACTGGAAGACCTTCTGGCGTTGAAGCTTTGCATTCGAAACATTCAGATGAGACTCTTTTAACTTTCTCTTTGCAGCCTTCGGCATCATCGCCCAGGTGTTGCCATGTTTGAGCTGGAGCTTTGTTCGCAACTTCTTGAACGTTTTGCTAGCGACTCTGACCGTGTGTCTTGCCAACTCCACCATCGCTTCTTGCTCCTGAGTGTCTGTGTGTCAAACAAACAGTTACACTCGAGCTTTCAGATTGCACGAATGTCAAGTGTTAAACATCTTTCAAAAGAAAAAAGAGGGGAACGCACCGCCAAGAAGATGCTCTACACTGCCAGGCTTGTAGGGGGCTTCCAGCATCGCACGGATTCTTCGAGGCTCCTCTGGTTCCCGTGGGGTCCGTCCGCCCGTCGGGTCAGACTTTGTGGGAGTCTGAGCTGGAGTACCACCCTCTGGAGTCCAGAGCCCTGCGCGCTGATCCTGTGTCTGCGCCTCTTCTCCTTCTCCCTCAAACTCTGCTTCCTGCTCGTCTTCGTCTCCCTTGTGACTCTCCATGTCATGATCGGCCTCTTCGTCGTCGTCGTTCTCTTCGTCTTCGTCGTTCTTGTCACCAGCATCTTCGTCTTCGTTCTTGTCAGCGTCATCTTCTTCGTCGTTCTTGTCAGCAGCGTCATCGGCCTCATCCTCGACGTTGGTTCCAGAAACCAAGTTGCTCACGTTGGATGGAGTTGGTGACAGAACGGTCTTACTGAGGTCCTTCCACCCAGCTGCCTTCTTGAACTTCCCGACCAGCATTGACTTCTTCTTGGCAATCTCGTCCTCCGTCATCCTGCAAGCTGTGTGGGAGGCTGGAGGCTTGTTGTCGAACAAGAACAGATCGTTGTCCAGCCTGAAACAGCAGTTGTACTTTGAGATTTGTTTTGTGAAAAATACCACGAAGTTAACTCAAAAGTGTTCACCTGCCGGTTCGAAGCATGTCAAACCAATCGTTCGCACTCGTCTCGTTGTAAGTCGGCTTGTCCCTCTTTAAAAGGCTTTTCACCTCAGACTCGACATCCTCTCGTAACTTCGTGACTGTACAGTGGTCTGTGAACTTCCTTGCTGAGGAGATCACAGGAACCGAGGGGTCTTTCGTCTTCTTGTTTGGTAGCCATTGAGGTCGCTCGCCATCTTTCCCAGGTTTCCAGTACTCCACGTTGAGACAAGTCTCCTCAAACACCTTGACCTGAAAGGCAAAATACTGTAAGAAACCAACTTCCCTGAAACAAATATACAATGTTACAAGTGGTTTTTACCTTTTGAGCTGAAGAGAGCTTAGCCAACTGCCCGTTAGAGTAGAGGCTCGAGAATCCGAAAGGTGAGTACTGTCCTAGTGCTTGACAGTTCGTTGCAACACACTGCTCCAAGCGAGGGTCCAACTTCAGCACGTCGTAGATGTTGATCAGCTTCTTGAAAAAATACTCGGTGTACTCTTCTTTGTCAATTGCTCCAAGCTCAGCCTTCATCCCAGGACCAGTTGGCTTCTTGCCACCGTGAAGAGATGGCCAGTTCCGCATGTGCCGTTTGAAGAACGTAAACTTGCTGTAAAACGTGTACGTCTTTGAACCTTTTTCATTAGCAACCAAGCGAGAGCCAGCCAAAAAGTTTATTTCAAGCGGAGTAATGTCCTTGGAAAATATCTGTTAAGAAACAATGAGTTAAATCAAACGCTGGTACAAGAACTGTGTACAACTGGAAGTGAAGATAAAATATTTCCGTCATCGATGACGGAAACAGCAGACGCTGGCAGACGCTGGCTAAAATAACCTGTATTTTTGCCTTTAGCACATGTTTCCGTCATCGATGACGGTAAACTTACAAAAAAAAGAACCGTACAAGAAAATATTTCCGTCATCGATGACGGAAACAGCAGACACTGGCTAAACTAACCTGTATTTTTGCACCTATAAGATATTTCCGTCATCGATGACGGAAATATGTAAAGTAAACATGTAAAAAAATAAAGTTGAAACCCGAAGAAAGAGGAAAGTACCTGAACTTTACACTGCGTAAAACGCTTGTCACCTGGAGGGACTTGTTCGCCTGCAACAGTGGCTCCGTGACTGAAGGCAATCTTGAAGCCTTCGTTTCTACCGTGGCCGTCAATTGCCATGCACTTTGTCCTGCTCAAAAGGTATTTTTAGTGACAACACTCGAAAGAAATAAAAACAAACAACTCAATTGGAGAAAGAAAAAACACTTACTGCTTCCCTGGAGTCTCGTACATGAGCATGTCGCAAGTGGGGTCGAACCCAACCGCCGCAATGCGCTTCATGCACTCCTCTCCCTTGTGAGGGTGCCCACGCGGGTTGTCCGTAAAGGAGCAGTCCTTCAAAGAAATCTGTTGCTCAGTACGAAGAAACCTGCGCGCGTAAATCGCCTCGATGCTCATCGTGCCTGGGTCGGTACTACTTTTTTTTGCGTCAGACAATTGGACAAATGGAGTCCTTCTCCCAGCAGCTGAAGCCATTGTTGCAAAAATATTCAAGGAACTGTTTTTTACTTCTCAAGTTAGAGGCAGTAAAATTATTTTGGAAGTAACTATTTTAAAACATTTACGACAACAGCCTGTTACCCAGTTTGACTTAGCAAAAATTTTACCTCGCTGACGCGTCACGCGTCGCACGCGCGGTGACACTTTTTTGCCCGCGCAGTGACACAAATTTCACTGAAGCGGGTGACAGTGACTCTGTGACTGGGTTCAGCTACTTAGTCGTAAATGTTATTTTATTAATAAAACATTATCTCATTTTTTGTTGAAGTAAAAGTTTAACAAAATGTCTTCCACCCAAGAAAGCTTGCACGCAGCGTACGCAACTGACATTAACGACGAAGATGACAGTGAGATTCTGGCCATGATGTTTCCTTTTCTTCAGAACGCTCCGTGTTTGACACACGGAGCCGAGCTACTTCACAGAGACCAACCACGCAGGGACTTTGCGCAGCTGTCTTTTAATGAACTGCTTGAGAAGTTACTTCCTGGTTCAAAAGAAGAACTAGATGTTTGCTGTGTGTGTCAGGAAGAGATCAAAGAGTGTGAAAATATTACGAATGGTCTTGGCTGCTGGTGCAAGACAACATTCTACCACACGAACTGTTTCGAGAAATACTTAAATAGTTGTGAAACTTCCGCCACCTGTCCAATCTGCAGGACCAATTGGTCTGAAGAAGAAGAACTAGTGCTAGTTGACTAGAGAACAACATTAGAGTAAAATAATATTTTAGAAACGAAAAGAAAGTAAATTGCCTCACTTGTTTTATTTGCTTGACCAGCTTGCTTGCGTTCTAACTTTGCATGTTCGACAAAATAACTTGCTTTGCTCCACATTTGCAAACTTAAAGGGTAGCAAAATATGGGGGAGTGGGGGACTCTACAATGGAGGAGTGGGGGACTACGTAATTCGCCACCAGTTTTCTTGTATATTAAAACTTTCCGTCATCGAGGACGGTAAGTTTTTTGAGCACAGATTCTTGTCGTAAAATGTGCACTTTGTTATATTACTGTCATCGATGACATAAAAAATATTTTTATTCAAATTGAACTTCTTTTTATTTTATTATTTTTATTTTTCCCTGCAAACATTCGTGACCACTTTACGCTCTCCAGGTCGACTGTCGAACAATTGATCGATTGTCGTTACCGCTATATTTGTTGCGAGTTCTGCACAACACGTTTTCATCACTTGTGTACTGGATGC
This sequence comes from Cymbomonas tetramitiformis, assembly GCA_001247695.2. Lineage (NCBI taxonomy): Eukaryota > Viridiplantae > Chlorophyta > Pyramimonadophyceae > Pyramimonadales > Pyramimonadaceae > Cymbomonas > Cymbomonas tetramitiformis. The sequence continues at coordinate 7,750 of LGRX02003896.1, read as the reverse complement.
ACTTGTGAGTTGTAGGTAAAGTTTACATTCAGCGTCTAGTCTTTTAAATATTAAAAGTTTTTGTCATTAAGGACAGATATATTTTATATGCTTATTTTCTTGCTTTAAAAGTGTGTAAGTGTTTATTCTTGACGTTTTAGGGAGGTCAGTGTGTGCAGAACTCGAAGTTTTCCGTCATCGATGACACAAAACTTTATAACACCCTAATTCAACTTGATAAATGTGCTAAACAAAATATTTCCGTCGTCGATTACAGATAAACTTACCGTTCTTAGATTTATATAAAATATTATGCTTAATGAAATATGTTCAAAATAATTTAATGTTGGCTTCACCGCTTTCTTTAGCGCGCGCGCGCGTTTTGCGCTGTGTATTTAGTGCGCAACTAGTTTTACGGTAAATTCAAAACATCCTTAAATAACTTCTTCAACACTTATTTCTTCAAAATAGTTGTGAACGATTTGAAGATGAGCGAGGAAACACAGTTCGTTGATTTCTTTTGGGACAACCCAAATGGCGAGTGTTGGTGTCGTTCTGTTCGAACTGTTAAGGTTCTTGGTGCACTTTTTGTAATTCATGAAGAGGTTTGCGCCGCTTTTGGATTCGACCCAAAGTCCGGCTTAGCTTTGTCTAAATCAGCTCGAAACGAATTTGAAAGTGACGAAGACCTTTACAGGGTTGACCCTTCTTACGGTTACGTTGTTTTTGGTTGTTTACCTGACGAGGAAAACGATTCTGTCGAAAACGAGTTTGTAGCCGAAAAGGACAGTTCACCTCAAGCTACTCCAGAAAACGAGTTTGTAGCCGAAAAGACTTGTTCGCCAGTTGGAACTCCGGAAGGTTCGCCTAGAACTGAAGTCATAAATCTAACAGATTCTCCAGAGACTCCCTCACCTCACACAATGATCTCTCCAAGTTCATTGATGAAAACACCAGTTGTAAACCTTGAGGAGAGTTCTTTTAAGTACGCAGACACATTTCCTCCTGGGTGTTTATTCACAAAGCAGATCCCAGTTGATGTTGATGGCGAAGTCAGCTACGGGGCACACCTTGACAAAACTGCTTCCAGTGATTGTCGTGGAACCGCACTTGGTACCCTACCATATTTTCGTGTAAATCGGTCGTGGTCACACTTTACGAAATGGACTTGTACAAAGGTTTCAAGTAAATGGACTGCTTTGAAGGCAAAGGTCACCGTAAGAAAAGCTTTCTGTCTTGGTGAAGCTGTTTGTAACAACCCGGACTGTGACTTTTTAAAGATATTCGGTAAGAAGTACGTGCAAGAGGTGCGTTAATTACACTACTTGGCTTGTCAACTTTATTTGTGGCAATTCTATTATTATTTGACTCCTTGAAATATTTTCCAGGTTAAGCATGTCGTCGGGGCACATAAGAGGCGCGAGCCGTTTGAGACGCCTGTTTGCGAAAAGTGCACTGGACAAACGACTTTCACTGTTTGTGCAGCCAAACTCCTACTCGCACGAGGAGACCTTCCTGAAGGAGGAACCCTTCTTTATTTCAAGCATGAAGGGTCTCACACTTGCACTGCTTTGAGTAAGAAAGCAAAGCAAACACCGACAGAAGTTACTAAAGCTGCGATCGATGCTGCTCTTCCTGGTTTTGGAGAGCTTAGCAACGAAAAATTACGGATTGGGGCAACAGCGAACATCTTCAACAAGATGTTAACTGGTCAAGAGAACACCACCTTGGAAGACGTGCTGAACATTGCAGAGGCGGTGCAGGACAGTCGTACCCTTAGGGAGGTGGTAAGTGGAAGCAAGAGTTCAAAATATACTCCTCACAAAGACCCGCACGTGGAAGTCAAGCAGCTTAAATCACGGCTTGAAGACCTAGGACTAAGAGCGTTACTTTTCGACAGGTAAACCCTTCACCAACACTCGTTTAACTTACAACTGTGTTAATATACTCGTTTGAAACTGTTTGGTGACGTTGCAGGGCTCCACTGCTGTACTTCGTTTGCCCTTTAGACATCCCTTGGTCTCCTGCCAAGGTGATGCTGTTAATGGACCGACACTTGGGCAAACCTCCATTCAAGGGCCAGTTCGCCTACTCAGACGGCAGCCACAAAACACAAAAAGCAACGTGTCGTGGAAAAAATATGTGCCGTAATTCCTCAACTTGGTTTAGTAAAACTAGCGGTAAACACTTTGCCCTTTGGTGAACGTGGCGACGACGAGGCTGCAATGTGGGGTGCGGTGGACTACGCTTGTGAAACTTATGCAAGAGAACATGAAGAGTTTCATCATTATCTCCAATATTTTCCAGACGGTCGTATAGAATTCCGTCCTGGTGGTTTTGTTCGTGACGCAGCAGGTAGTTCTTTTTTATCTAGTGCTTCAACCTGTTTTCACAAGTTGGGGGAGTGGGGGACTGTAAAGTGGGGGAGTGGGGGACTTAAACATCAAGTTGCACAACTCCACCTTGTGAGATTAACAATATGAAATATTCCCGTGATCGATGACAGCCAAGTTTCAGGTCCCGCATTTCACTTGAATAAATGTGCTTCTAAAATATTTTTTGTCATCGATGACGAAAATATTTTCGAAGCACACATTGCACTTGTTTAATTAACTACCTTTTATCTTTTTGTCATCGATGACGAAACTGTTTCTGTTTGTAGGTGGACCTTGGAACGGCCTTCGAATGAACTATAACAAGAAGATAAAAAATATAGAAGCGCGTAAAAAGGAACGTGTCCGTGACGAGCTTACGGGCAAGTGCTTGGAAATAGATTGCGACTTTCACATTGCTCAAGACCTGGGTAAACACTGCAAACGACTGAACAAGTTTTTCAAGGCAAACCTTTTTAACTCACTTTGGCACAATTGGTGGAAAGCACTCACGCCACTAAGTCTGGTAACTGCAAGGGACAATTTGGTGGAGTTCATCGAGAGTCAAGATCGCAAGGATGTACAAGCAGACCTCAAAGGCTTGTTCAACTTTTACTCGAGAGAGGGAGAACGTGTTCTACACCTTTTTCGTGACGCTTCAGCAAACCTTGCTGAAGCTTTGGGCAACAAGGACAATGCTGCACTTGGGACCTACAAATCTGTGTCCGAGTCTTTACGACTTGAAGTAATTAGCTTCCTGACGCAGGCCACCAAATTGAAACACTTGTGTGCGGGTGGGCATGAGGAACGTCGTACGCCTCGTACGGATTCGTTGTACCAAGAGCGACGTGCTAACCATGCGGCGGCTGAGCGGGCTAAGGCTTACACCGGAGACATCATGGACAAGGTTTGGGAAACGTGGGTAGAATCTGAGACCGCAACAAGTGAAGGCCGAAACCATCGCGCTGACAAGTCTAGGACATTGCCAAGAAAATCGCCTGCAGCCCCAGAGCAGGTATTGCAAAGGTTTTTGTCTGTTTACACTGTGAAACTGCGAAGCTAAACTTATATGTCCCCAATGACAAGCCTATTTTATTGCAGGCTGTTGTGTCCGTGGTTAAGGAGGCACGACAAAAGATCGTTCGAAACAAGATCGTGTTCGAGTTTAGGGTCAACCCTGACCCTTTGAACAGCTCACTCGACCTGTTCTGGAAACCACTTTCCAAGCTAACGGGTGAGGCGAACGAGGAGATGGTGTTGGAGTTTTTACAAAAAGCTTCGGTTCATTCACCCGACAAAGACAAAGTATGCCACTCTGTTCTGACCTTGAAACCTTGTCAGTACAATTCAAAGACAACAAAGGGTCAAGCCAAACTATTGTTGGCTTTATTCTCGAATCCTGAAAAGCTTATATTATTAAGGGTCGAAGAGCCTACTCCTCATTACAATCCGCAGGGTGAAGACGTAGCGGTACTTGACCGCACTTTCATTGTTGGAGCCTTTCGTACTGCACAGCACGAAGTGGTTTTCGGTCACGATTTTCGGGATGAACACAACAAGTTTGTACTTTGTGACTGCAAAGAGTTCCAAGATCAAATGGGACATCGTGTGCGAGGCTCGACGATGCACTGGTGCAAGCATATTTGCTTTGTACTCATGAAGGCGGGGTTTGCCCCTGGGCATGCTTTTTACATTCAGTCCGGCTTTACTACCTCAGAAATGGACCTTATTTTGGAAGCGTTGGAGTCTGTGACATCGGACCGCAACAACCGAGTCCCAGAGATGAAAGAATGGTCTTTGCAAAAAGGGACTGCTAAGAATGCAACGTGTGCTGCCTCAAAGAGTAGAGCTGGATGTGCAACTGCCAAGGCCACCAATGCAGCTCAGCCCATCCTGCCTCCAAATTATCCGCGAGTTGTAGTGCAATGTCAGAGAAAGTTGTTGGGTACTGGAGAATTTGTTTCTCATAAGTGCCAGTTTTGTCCAGTTAAACGTTGCGTGTTCGCTCTGATGCCGGCGCATTTCAATATTTCGAGACCCCCTACTGATGGAACTATTGTGGTGCAAAAAGACGTTGTCGTCACAAATGAGCTAAGGCGTAAGAGCGGTGGCCTGAACTTTTTGTAACTAGTTTCGTAAGGTGTTGTGCATGCACAAGAAACCGGGACAAAATACAATACATTACATAAAATATTGTAGTTCTTACCGTATGTAACTGTTGACTGTTGCAATATGAGAAAAAGCTTTGTAATATTTGTACCTGCGTGAGTGTTACCCAAATTTTTATTGATCGGGAAAATATGTAAATGAATTCAGTATATGAGAAGTTTAGAAATATATACGCACGACAGAAAAAACAAAGTGGTTTTAACATACGCAAGGTTTATTTAAGGAAAAATGGTTTTTATAAAATCACTGTTCTCACACACAAATTCTGGAATTCTGAACAATTTCTTAAGTTTAGTAAAATTACAATGTAGATTACAAAAAAACAGATTTCAAAAACATGCAATTCATAAAAATAACACTGTGATTTTTATTATTTGCAATTTTTTGGCATTTCCAAATTTAATAATTTTACATGGTGATTTTTCAATCCCCCAATCCTCTAATCCCCCAATCCCCCAACCTATGTAGAATCGCATTGGCATCCACGACAGCATCCACTGGTTTCCTTTCCTTAGGTATGGGATACCCATCTTCATCTAGGTAAGGAATGAAGCAGGGTGCATTTATGTCGTATATGTTGTTTTCGAACCCTCCCGGTTGTGTTTGCAGAAAGTTCTGCATAGAATGCCGGTTTTTCTTGAGAAAGCTCAGTTGCCTGTAGGCCGGTGTCGATTCCAAGGAGGTTGTTATGTTGAATCGTTTATGAGCATCTGAGGCAAGCAGCATTAGGTTCTCTCGAACATTGTTGAGAGTCTTGATCTCGGCGATACGGTTGATCATATCTTTGACCGTGTACTTATTTTCGATGACGGCTTCGTCGACGAGCTTAGTGATCTCAAGTAAGTGTCCTTCGGTCAAGGGGGCCCAGGTATCATAGAACCCCTTCGGCAGATCATGGTAGACGATCGGCTTTCCGGATGTGGGGTCCCATTTAGGCTGCTTGGTCGTTGGTGCGTTGAGGTCAGTTGTGCCGGTCGACATACCGCTTGAACGTTTACGTTTGGGCTTATTGCGAGATGACCCAACCGTGGCCAAGGTCGTCTCCGTGGCGTCTTCATCGTCCGGGTCAACTCCCTCTAGCGCCCCTTCATTGTGGGCCTTCATCACTGAAAGCGAAAACATGAAATACCAAATCGTCAGTTAGCTACTGCAAAAACACCTAAGAGCAAATAAGAATAATGTTGAGACGGGATTCACAAAAAATGGCAGCACCTCTCTGAAGTTGTTTGAACAAGTTGTGCGATTGCACCGAGATAGCCCAAGCAGCCCAATGCACGTTCTTCTTGTCTGCATTCAGCTTCTGGTGATTGAACACCTGCGTCTTCAGCGCCATTTCGAAGTTGAAATCCAAGTTCTGCTTCGGCGGCACCTGACGGTATTTTAAGTGCTTAAACTCATTCATTGCAACGTCTCTCTCGCTGGGGTCAGCCATCAGTTTCTCCACGTGTTTTCGCATGCCAAGAATGATCTCCGTGATGTTGCGGTGCTTCATGTAGGCGTCAATGTTGTTCTGCTCATTCCCAAGCTGCGTGCGCAAACGAATTGCACGGATCATGACTATAGCTGAGAAGCTGGCCGACCGTAAACCCTCCCTAAACACTTGAGTATGTAAGCCCTGAGAAGCACCTGAGAAAACTGGCATGAGTGAGACACACCTGATTCATTTCGATGGCGCTCAAGTTCATGAAGAGACGACATTCGATGAACTGAAACGCTTCCGTTCGATTTTCGTGGTTTGCGTGCTTTGCTTCATCCGCCTTGACGCAGCGGCGCTTTGCCTCCAGCAAATGCTGATGTCCAAAGCAGGTGAATCTGTTGAATAACAAAGAAAGTGTAAGTTGGAACACATATGCATGCATCCATCAACGCAATGGGTCTTACCTGTATCTGCCTTTCCCGATGTCCGCCCAAACGAATGCCTCTGGGTTGGTGCTTGTTGCATCGTCCTGATCCTCCTGGACAGCAATCAGGGCTGGAGATCCCGAACCGGTGTGTGGGTTCCAGTACATCATTTCGGCAATAGCCTGGGCGTGATGTTCGTCCAGTGGTCGAGGGCGATACGCTCCTTCTGCATCATCGATGTACCGAATGGGGATTTTCCACGATGTCGCACATGGATTATTATTGTCGACCAACTTATGCATGTCATCGATTTGCCTGATGGCCCACAGAAGCAACGTGTACTTGGTTTTAGTAATGCACATACACCATCAAAAAAAGCAATGGTGGTATAAGTAAATCTCAGGAGGGAAGATGCATCACACTGAGAAATAAACGTGGTAAAATGGTGGTAAAATGTGGTAAACTGGTGGTAAATTGTGGTAAATTGGTGTTTTACCACCATTACACTAATAGTGGCGATATAAATCCCGTGTGTAATTTCCTATTGGTCTGTTGGCACTTTTCTAACACGATTTTACCACATTTACTTATAGCGCGGTAATTATATATTATTGTTTACCATTGCTGTATATAATTTACCATGGTACCCCCCTACGACCGGTAAATTGACCCCCAATGGTAAAATTACCACATATGACCGGTAAATTGACCCCAATGGTAAAATTACCACATATGACCGGTAAATTTACCACGGTATGACCACGGTTGGACATGTGGCAGGCAGGATGCACTGTGATACGGACACGTGTGCAAGATTAGTGCACGTGGCAATCATGCATGGAATGTTACATAACTGTTACCAGATATGCTAGGTAGGTAAGTACGTGGCTTTGCAAGTAAGGTCACACTAGAAGCAATAAGGAGAGAGGAAGGAAGGACGCATGCTGCTGGTTTCTAGCTTGCCGTTGCTAAGGTCTTGAGCATCGTGCAGATTTCATTCCTGGCCAAAGGTAGATGGCGTGGAGGGGGATTTTAAATCCCGGAGGACGGTGGCAGATACACTTGGTCTCAAGGCGTGACGCCGGCATCAGTAGGGTATGTTTGGCATCCTCGTTCAAGACAAAGACGGCATGGCTGTTCATGCGCGCGTTTTTGATAGTCGGGTATGCCGTCACCATGGCTAGACGGCACACAGCGCAATGTGTGGCCGGGTCCCAGATCAGATAGTAAGCTTCCACGCGGCCGTATTCAAATGCATCGGCTTCAGAGGATGCTAAGGCTGCGTTGTAGGAGATTCTGGTTACTGCCCTGGTGTACATCGTGGACGTGAAGTCCTCGTCGCCGTGCCGCATTCGTGGGAAACATAGGACGTCCAAGGCGTCCCGTTC
>LGRX02003895.1:0-19128 GCA_001247695.2 Cymbomonas tetramitiformis | reverse complement strand
GCCCGCAAGGGCAGAGGCTGCCGCCATCGTGGCCACTGTGTCCATGGCGTCGCGCCACAGGTCGGGGGTCTCCGCCCACCACAGTCCATTAAGCTGCGTCAGCTTCCCAGTCACCACAGGAGGGCTCACTGGAGGGTATTCCTCGTCCTCCTCGTCTGCTGAGCTGAACCCCGCATCCAACGGAGAGCTAGGGTCCTCCTTCCCCACCTTCTTCTCCTTTACCGCTGCATTCACCTCAGCCTTGGCTTTGGTTACTTCTGCTGGGTTCCCTTTAGCTCCCGCTGCTCTTCGGCCCTCCTCCGCAGATACAGGCTGGTCGGTGCTCGGGTCCACATACCCTGCTTCCTTAAGCCCTTCTCGCGCTGTTGCCTGCGCATAGTCCGGTCGCCGTGAGGCAGCGTCCGGTACCACCAGTGTGCGTCCTGGCACGTGCTCCATTGCATGCACTCCTACTTCCACCAGATCTTCATACCACCTGGCCTGTCGTCGGCTGAGCTCACGTCCAGGTGCAAACAGCCACTTCAGCGGAGCATGGTCCCCCATCAGCCTAAACTCCGTGAAGATCAGGTAGTGTCTCCACGTCTGTGTGGTGCAGTGGTGAATCGCGGCCAGTTCTCGTTCACCCGCGTGGTAGTTCTGCTCGGCTGAGGAGAATTGCTTACTCTCGAAGGCTATGTGCTGCAGACCCTTGCCTAGATCCTGCATCAGCACGCCGGCTAATGCCACTGCACTCGCATCGGTCTGCACGACAAAGGGGCTGGTGCCACGATGAGCTGCTTCCTGATCAGGCAAGATCAAGGTCGGTGCAGTGGTAAGAGCAGTCTTGAGCCGTTCAAACGCCTGCTCCTGATCTGGCCCCCATTCCCAGGGCACTAAGTTCTTGGTCGGCTTGGTGAGCGGGTGCGCCAGGTCAGAGAATCCTTGGATGTACCGCCTGTAGAACCCAGCTAGTCCCAGGAACTGTCTCACGTGCTTGACCGTCTCCAGCTTGGGCCAATCCTTTACGGCTGCGACCTTGTCTTGCTGGGGTCGGCATCCTGTACGATCGATGACGTGCCCGAGGAATCGTACTGAGCGTTTGAAGCACCTCAGCTTCGATTCCTTCAGTTTGACTTTATTTTGGCGACAGATCTCCAGTACTTGCTTCAAGTGCCCGAGATGCTCAGTTGGGTTGCGGCTGAAGATCATGATATCGTCCACGAACACTCTTACGAAAGGGAGGTGTCCTAGGTAACTCTGCATCATACGCTGCCAGCAAGAAGGACTGTTTGATAACCCCATGGGCATAACCAGCCACTCATAAGCTCCGAACGGCGTAGTCATCGCCGTCTTCTCGATTGCGTCCTCTTCCATGGGCACTTGCTAGAATCCCCACAGAGCGTCCGCGGTGGAGAAGATGGTCGCTCCCTGCAGGTCATCAATGAGAGACTGTACGTCCGGCAAGGGGTAACGGTCCTTAATAGCGATCTCGTTGATCTGTCTGTAGTCAATCACCAGCCTCAGTTCCTTTGGGTTCGAAGGCTTGGGCACCATCAACACCGGACTGCCCCATGGCGAGGAAGAAGGGCGGATGTACCCTTTTGCCAGAAGCTCGTCCAGTTGCCCACGAAGTTGTCGCAACTCCTCCATGGACAGCTTGCAGCACCTCTTGTGTCGTGCGCCATCACGGTACTCGGGGTCCACGCGCAGCGGCGACTTGTGGTCGCGGTCCACGACGCCCTTGGGAAGCTCCATGCCCACCACGTCCACATATGCCTTCTTCAGCTCCGCCAGCTCGTCCCATATCCATTGTGGGACTTCCTCAGCGTCTTCCTCGTCAGGAGGGGTTGACTGAGCTGGGGTCTGCTTGAGCTTGGCTCCACCGCTGCTCCGCTGCTCGGCCTCATCGTCCTCACCACGGCTCCGCTGCTCGACTTCGTTGTTCTCACCACCGCTCCGCACCTGCTCAGCCGCCGTCACCACTGGAGCTGCAGTTGCTGGCGCACGTCGTCTACGCCCTTTTCTCCTTGATGGAGCACCGTTATACTCCCGCAGCGCCTGCGCTGTCCTCCACAGTTGGTGAGCCTCACTCTCCCAATCAGGCTCCAACCCTTCTGCGTGATCGCGCGCAGCGTGTTCCATGCGCTCTCGGGGCAACATCTGAAAAGCCTCCCATCGAGCTCGTACGGGGTATGGTCCCCAGTCCAGCAATGCCGGAGTGGCAGAAGTGGGGCACGTTACCGGGCGCACCGCGCAGACTAGCTCCTGAGCTGCGTCGTCCGCGTCGAGATCCTCCGAGTCTGAGGAGCTAGTGGCCGAAGCCAGAGTTGCCATGCTTGCTTCCGTGCCATCGCTGTCCTCGTATTCCTCGCATGAGGTCTCCTCCCCCCCCTTAGGCTGGCGACGTCACACTCCGATGATGAAGAGGAGGAGGTCTCCGACAAAGCAGCAGCTGCTTCCAAAGGAGAGTTGGGGTCGTCGGAGGCTTCCGTCTTGAAGGTCCCGTCAGGCGCCAAGTACATGATGTAGGCCTCCTGCCCGCTGTTCTTCAGTGCTCGCAAGTCCTTCCTAGCTTGCTTGGTGCTGATTAGCTGAGCCTCCACTAGGCCCATAGCCTGGCCCCTCTCCGAGTTCGAGGACCCCGGATTGCACCCCGCAATGACTACCTTCTGTGACCCATGGCCAAACCGCACACTCCCATACTGTGCATAGTCAAAGGTGATCCGCCGCTGTGCTCGTAACCAGTCACCCCCCAGCACCACGTCCACACCAAAGGATAAGGGCATCACTCGCAGAGTCACCTGCTTGGCATAACTTCCCTTCCGCGTCTCCGCCGTGAGCTTGGGTCGAATGCCAGAGTTGGCGTCGTAGACTGTGCCATCTGCAACCTGCACCCGCATTGGTTTCTCATGGACTGATGGTTGAAGCTTGAGCTTCTTCGCAGTCTCTAGGGATGTGAAACTGGAGGAGGCCCCAGTATCGATGAGAACCTTCACTCGCACCTTACCAATCCATGCCCAGAAAATCATGAGTGTGGGCCCTGACGCGTCCATGGCAGCTAGCACATGTTCGTCCAGCCATTCTCCCCAGCGTCCCGCCCCCGCGTCTACGCCTATATCAGGCCTAATGCTGGCCAGTTTGTGCAAACCTGGCTCCACTTCCTGCGGGTTCAGTTCTTCGTCAGAGTTGTCGTCAGGTAGGTGGTAAGTGCCGGCCTCCGCTATCAGGGCAGTCCAGCGGGCAGACCTGGTGATGGAGTCTTCCGGCACTGGATCATCTGGCCAGGGTGCTGGTCTGGCGGCTGCCGTTTCCCTGCTCGCATTCACCATCTTCCTCAGGTGCTCTATGCGGCCCTTCACCTGTACCATGGCACTCCTGACTCTGTGCTGATGCACCTCTGCTTCCCGCCGCCTGCTCGTCAGTGTCCTGGCAGCCTCCCACGCTGCTGGTTTGTCACGTTGCACTCGCTGTTGTGCTCGCGACAGTGGCGGCGGTTTGGCGCGGTCTAGCCGTCGTCTCAGCGCGCGTCCGAAGAGTTGCCGGGGCGTCGCCTCCTCTCTGAACCTTGCCCGTCTAGCACCTGATGGCTGCAACGCACGTTGATACACACCTTTGATACAAGGGTGTCCCTGGCTCCCTCGCCCAAACAGGGGGAATCTGATCTGTATCTCTGTGGGGGTGGATGCTTGTGCTGGTGGTACTTCTGGTTCAGCCTCGCTCGGAGCCACCACTGTGACCGGGTGGGATCTCTTTAGCCACCTCACCGCTCGCTTCATCTTCTCAGTCGCCTTCTGAGCCGGTCCCGGACCATACCTCATCCGGTGATCTTCCCTGAAATGGGTGTTCCACCGGTAGGGCTGGCTGTGTCGCCCCCTCGCAGACCCCTCCTCCAGAGGCATGGTCCCGCTCCTGTCGGCCTCAGCAAGGGGCGGAGTACTCCCCCTGCTGGCTCCGGGACCTATGCTATGCGACCGGGAGAGGAACTGGCCCCCGCGGCCTCTCCCTCGCCAAAATCTGAACCCCTCTCCTGCGCGATGACTGCGAACGTCTCCTCCATAAGTTCCGAGCTTGCGCCAGAGTTCTCCAGGGTCTCGAACGCCTCATCCCAGATGCACTTCACCCATGCGGCTTTCTTCTGCTGGTCGTGCTGCTGCGGGCAGTCCCTCGCCAAGTGCTCCTTAGATTTGCACTTCCTACAACCAGTGTACGTGGACGATCCAGGCAGCTGCCTGCCCTCCACCTCTGCTGGCGCTGTCGGTAGAGCGTAACACTGCTCCTCGTGCTCATCGAGGCACTCAACCAGCGCAGCCACTGGAAAGGGGGACTGGTCCCTGGCTGCCTTCAGTCCCACCGGGTCCCGACGCTCCTCCAATGTCGCCTGCTCCACGTATATGCGAAGCAGTTCCGCCTCCCACCCAGCTGGTCCGGTTGACTGATGGAAGTCCACCTTGCCCAACAGCTCCTTATGAACTCTCGCGTGCAACTCTGGTGTCAGTCCACTAAAGAAGATGCCGGGTAATGAGGCTCTGCTGACTGGACCGGTGACTCCGTGTTTATGCAGGGACTCCATCAGCTCAAACGCTTCCATTAGAGCGTGGTGGAAGGTCCGCGCGTTCCTTCCTGCGTTCCTGCCAGAGGCCTGCCGAGACCGTGACAACATGCTGGGCAGAATGCTAAGGTGAGCGTCGCTGATGCAAGATCGAGCGAGGGTACCGATCAGATCGTCCAGCGTATTCATCTGACCGGTCAGAACCTTCTGGTTTAGCAACCCTTGGACTGATCCTTCCACCCTATCTCTGATGATCAAACGCAATTCTTCAGAGACAGTGGAGACCGTGGCTTCACTTCCCTCGTTGTCCTCGTTCATCTTCTTCGTGGCCAGCGCCCTCTTCACCTGCGGCTCCTTGAAGTAATCTTGCAGCTCCCTCATCAAAAGTTTTAACGGCTGCAGCAGATGACCAGATGACTTCTCACCCGTTGTCTGGTCTAGAGGACACGTGTACGCAGTGATGCGCTCCCTTAGCTTCCGTAAAGTACTCAGGAGTCTGTCCTCTGCCTCCAGTTTCTTCAGCCGTGTCTGCTCCAATCGTGCTGGATCGGTCTCTGACCGTAGTGGGGGTTCACGTTCCTGCTCGGACGCGTCTCTGCGAGGCGGGGGTCCACGTTCCTGCTCGGGTGCGTCTCTGCGGGGCGGAGGGTCTGGATCTGGCGGGGGCTGCTGATCGCTAGTACTCCGCGGCTGAGATTGTGGCGTTGTCACATCGGGCGTGGGAATGATGGGCAGCTGAGCTAAGGCTCCTGTCCAGGGGGGTTTGGTGCACTCCTGACAAAGAGGCACCTGCACACAGGTCCGGTTGGAACCCAGCATCACATCCCAGATTAATCCAGGGGTGACCCGGATCTGGCCCTCGGGCGATCGCAGTAAGCGACCACACCGGACACACCCTGCGCCTTCGGGTACCGTGTGACCTGTGTCGCTTATGAGCTGCATCACTGGACTGGGCAGGGTCTCGCGAACTCTATGGTTCTTTGCGTGCCCATAACTCACAGCTAAGTTGGAATACTTTGCTGCAATGGCGGTAGCTTCTTCCACCCCCGAGTTGTGCACCCTCACGTGGTCCCGGATACCTTGTTCCACAGTGATAGGAACTGAGGGGTATCTCCACTCCTCCAAGGCTGCTGTCTCCGAGCCCGAAGGTTGTGCTGAGGATACTGAACTCGACACTCCTCCTCCTGTCCCCGAGGTCTGCGCTGTGCTGGCTCCAGTGTGGTTATGCACCGCCAATTGCCATGCCTCATCCTCACTCAGCGTTGGATGTAGGGCTTTGGTGTGTTCGTACCACACCAAGTCTGTGTCCTTCGGTGTGGGGGAACGCACTGGCAACGGGTGAGGGGTACTCCTCTCCTGCAGCACTGTCCTCTGGGCAGCCATCATAGCTTCCCACCCCTCTTGCTCCCAGTGCACGTCTTCTCCTGCAGCCTTCGCACTGGCTATAGCCCGCTGTCTCTCCGCAGGCAGACACTCGAAGGTCTGGTCTCTAAGAGCCTTGTCTTTCAGCAGGGCTTTTACCGCCATCTCTGGCGTCAGGGAGTGGTTCTCCTCAGCCGCTACAGCAGCCCTAGCCTTTCCCTTCTCCTCAGCTGTGAACTTGCTTCGCTTCTTGGGCTTCTTGGACTTCTTCTTCTTCTTCTTCTTGAATCTTCGCCGCCCTCTGCTCCGCTCTCCACTGTCGTCACTGCTGCTGCTGCGGTATCTGCGCTCTCGCTCTGGTGATACTGATTTTTCACTGAGCGGCGATTCGCTACCGCTGCTGCTGCGGGGGTCATCCTCAGGGAATCCTCGCTGGGCTGACTGGCTGTTGCTGGGTGCTGCCACCAATGATGCTGACTGATCTGACGGAACCACAGGGAGCACAGCAAACCTGTTGCTCTGAGCTGGGTGCTCATCTCGTCGGTTCAGAGGTCGTGCTCGTCCGAAGTTAATTCCCGCGAAGAACTTAACGGGAATTCCTCCTCCGTGTCTGAGAGCTCCATGTCTCAACATGCGAGCGTACTCCCTCGAGCTCACTTGGTCCTTCAAGTCCTGCAGATTTGTCACAGTGGCTGCGTACAACTGCAAACGGCCAGGCTGGGTACGTGGTTCATTATTAAACCAACGTACGAGGGTTTCTCTCTCCTTCCTGGTAGCTGCCACCAACTGCAGCCTAACTGGGGTACTCTGCTGAGATCCAGCGCTCTCCCCACTATGGTCGCTCCAGAAGGAATTGTCATTCTCAGTCCACTTCAGCACCCTCACCTTCTGATCTGGCCCTTTCCTGCTATGAACTCTACCGAGAACATCCTGCTCAGACAATCTTCTTGGGCCTTTATGCTGGTGTCTGGTCGAAGATCGGGATGGCGTACTGGCTGCAGGTGCTGAGGTTGAGCCGCTGACGGGTGCAACTGGGTCCGGGTTGTGAACTGGCAAGTCCGCAGGCTGTAACCCGTGTGTCTCTCTCAGCTGTCTGACCGAACGTACTCCTGCTTGCGGTTGCGACCCATGAGCCTCCAATGCAGTCACTAAGCCTGGACTGACCAGGTCACCTGACGCTGGCATCGGTGCTGGAGGGTTACCGGGTGCTGGCAGCTGGGGAAATACTTCAGCGTAGCTGAGCTGAGCAGCGCTCGTGTGAACCGCTGGAACGACACCCACATGGACTACCGGGGCAGCGCTTGCCAAGGTTGCTGGGGCAGCGCTTGCGTGAGCGGCTGAGGCGGCGCTCGCGTGAGCCGCTGGGGCAGCGCCTGCGTGGGCCGCTGGGACTGCGCCTGCGTGCGCAGTCGGGGTAGCTCCTGCGTGGGCTGCTGGGGCAACGCCTGCGTGAGCAGCTGAGGCGACGCTTGCGTGAGCCGCTGGGGCAGCGCCTGCGTGGGTCGCTGGGACCGCGCCTGCGTGCGCAGTCGGGGTAGCGCCTGCGTGGACTGCTGGGGCAGCGCCTGCGTGAGCGGCTGGGGCGACGCTTGCGTGAGCCGCTAGGGCAGCGCCTGCGTGGGCCGCTGGGACCGCACCTGCGTGGGCCGCTGGGACCGCACCTGCGTGGGCCGCTGGGGCGGCGCTTGCGTGGGCCGCTGGGACGGCGCCTGCCTGAGCAGCTGGGGCAGCGCCTGAGAGGGCTGCTGGGGCAGCGCCTGCGTGGGCCGTTGGGGCAGCGCCTGCTCGGGCAGCTGAGGCAGCACCTGCGATGGCTCTACTGCGCTGAATCAGCAGCTCTGTGCGCTCCGATAACCTCCTGGTTCGTTCTGCGCGTCCCTCGCTGGCTGCTGCTGCTGCTGGCTGCTGCTGGACCCCCCTGGCGTTGCTACCGCTACGCTGGCCCCTGTCGCTGGTGTCGCAGAATTTTGGCCAGGGCCTCCGGCGGCCCCTGTTGCCATGGGGACCCGATCCCCCGTCGTCGGGCAAGACACCGCTGCGCTGGCCCCTGTCGCTGTCGTTGCAGAAAATTGGCCAGGGCCTCCGGCGGCCCCTGTTGCCATGGGGACCCGATCCCCCATCGTCGGGCAAGACACCGCTGCGCTGGCCTCTGTCACTGACGTCGCAGAAAATTGGCCAGGGCCTCCGGCGGCCCCTGTTGCCATGGGGACCCAATCCCCCATCTTTGGGCAAGAAGTGATAGGCGCAGGTCCCGAGGCCAATAACGCAGACAAAATCACTGGGTCAGGAGCACCGCCCTGCGTGACGTCAGTAAAGAACACTGCAGGATATACTGCGCAGGAACCAGCGCTGAGCTGTGAAGCCGGCAGCAAGGGTCCTACTGATGTCGGTTCTCCTCCCCCCTCAGGACTGGTAGATCCTGCAGGGTTAACAGGGCCCGAGTACAAGGGTGCCTGTCCAGGTGCAGCAAGGAAAGCAGGCGTAGAGGAAGGCTGCACCGGTTCAGGTGTGAGGGCACCGAAGGGAACCGGTGACACGGGTCTCACTGCAACGGGGGCAGTCGGCACCTGCGTTTGCCATAGCGATCTCGGCTGCAGTTGGTGCTGGTGCGGTTGCTGTTGGTGCCAAAGCAATTGTCGCTGCAATTCCAACTGTTGCCGGTGGTGCACGAACTGCTGAAATTCCAGCTGCTGCGACGTTTGCGGTTGCAATTGCGGCTGGCTCACAAATTGTTGCTGTTGGAAAATTTGCTGCTGCGGCGTTTGCGGTTGCAATTGCGGCTGGCTCACAAATTGCTGCTGTTGAAAAAGCTGCTGCTGTGGCGTCATCATTAATCCCGCGTCGAAAACAGCCCCTGGGGGCTGCGCAGCAAATTGTCCGCTGTAGTCGTACGGAAACGGCGGGAAGCCAGCTGTGTGTTGTACGGCAGACGGCGGGACCCCGAAGTGGGCGCCCAATTCCGACACTGCTGGCCCGAAAGACGTCACTGGTCGCGGAGATACGCTCGCACCAGTGACGGGCTGTTGTGCTCCGTAGTCATTCGAAGTGTTCATCATCATCACGGTACGGCAGACGCGTTTTGGCGATAATTTCGGTAAAAAATGATTAATTACCGGTACAAACCGCCGGCAAAAATAATTCCTGCGGAAAGGTTGTCCGGAAAAGAAGATTTCTTCCGTAACAAAACGCAGCTGCTGTCGATTACGCTCTCAGCCTTGCGCACGGAAACGGCAGCAAGGAGGAGGCGTCGGTAGTCGTTAATTTCCGTACGAATTCGCCACCAGGGGGCAAATTGCGCAGGAAGATCACCGTACGAGGAGAAGGGCACCAAAATACGGTGCTGAGCTTGTAGTCCAGGTACTGTCGTACGGTGTCTGTCGTTTCAAAAATTGTCAAAACTTGCCCAGCGAAAATTTGCCGATTCAAACTGAAATTTCACCGGTACGCGAAGGATTTTGCGGAAAGGTCGCCGGAGAAATTCACACGCTGGTACGAGACAATTTTCGAAGTCGTGCAGTCGTCATCATTATGCGGGAACAAGTCGAGATAATTAACAGATATGTGGTGTTCTTATGAGAACAAGTCGTGCCTTTGAGCAGGGCACGATTTCGTCGCCCAAAGGCGGAAATTGCGAGTAGAAATTGCTAGTGGAAATACTGTGGGTTGTAGAACGCCAGTACTTAACGAGTGTCGTGAACCACGACCACGCTGATACCAGTTTTTCGGTTGTGAGGACTGAACCAGTCTCACAAGGGTGCAAGTATCACTTACAGAGAATATGGTCCTGGGACCATAGGGTGATATCGGAATGCTTTGTATACTGTCGGATATTTCATTTAACTTAGGTGAACTTTCACTGTTTGAAGTTACAAGACACCAGAGGTCAGTGCCAATGTGTAACTAATTCAAAAACTGACATGAGAGCTTGTTCAGCTCTTTAAGTAGTAACATGTCGACTCGAATTCCCTCAGATCTCATCCGAATTCGACAGTCACAGTGCTCAGTCACTTCATGTTCACATATCCTATGACCTGTCTTGTCATTTAGCCCTTGGGCTGCAGCTGCCAGTCATACAATGATCTCTGCTCTGAAGTGACTGAATAGTCATAGATCTGATGATGTGGCAAGATCTGGGGCTCTCCTGGTTTCCCTCCAGATCTGTGTGGCTGTTTGAATATACAATGGTTCCCCCCATTTCTGGAATGGTTTCCCACCAATTCTCTCAACCTGATCTGCTGTGGTTGCAGATGTTCAAAAAGTCACAAGCTGTCAGTCACCCTCGTCATACCTCGCGGTCATACTGGTGACTGTCATTGGTGCTGTCACTCGTCATTCTGACACGTCTGTCTCTCGTCTGACTCGCGATACACCCTAGTACAATGTTCAACACTGCCGTGCTTACATTATTGACTTTAAAAGAAAGAAAATCACCAAAATCGCGGTAACTAAAAAAACAAAGCAATCAAATAATTCAGCCGGTGTCGGGATCAACGACTGAAAACAGACAAACTAAATTAATTAATTAATCGATCGTCACGAATTGTCCGCAACAAGAGACAAATCGACCAGGTTTAAAGAATTCTCACGACTCGTGGACACATCAACAAACGACAACAAGGCTAATCGCCGTGTCATCGCATGGCTCCACCCAGACTGAGTGAGACTCGCCCTTTCGACTCTCACTCTCGACTCTGGTGTCGCCAACAGAGTCGCCAACATAATCATGTTTGGAAGCGAAGGAGAGGGGGATGGGGACCTGATCCACTACATGGATATACTGCGCCATCGAGTCATGCAGGGAATGACCGGTGCGTACTCTGCAAGAAATGCGAACCCGACTGCCGGTGTGGCAAGGCTACCATCGGGGAACTCGCATCCCAGCGTCGAATGCTCAAACGCAGCGCAAGCAGAACACGCTGTTCAGCTTCGGGGTGAAACAAGGCGTTTCTTTAGCTGCGAGCAACCTTGCCGCCTGTTGGAAACAGCTCAACAGGCAGAGGGGAACCGTCGCCGACGGGAAAACAACGGGTTCGGCTAAACTCAGACAAACATAATATATTTACTGAGTCTAGGTCACTAGCTGTACACCGAACATGACACAGTAAATATGACACCTGACTGTACGAACTAGTCAGGGTGCCATTTCCAGCAACGCCCGACCCGCAGCAGTAGGCTGATTTTGAGCGCATGTATGGGGCAGATTTTCGGCTCATACATTGGCCGACTTTGAGCCCATACATGGTGCAGATTGTCGATGCACATAATGGTCACGGTTCTCTAGTTTGAACCCATATAGGGGCAGATTTTCAGCTCGATATGGTACCAGCAAACACAAATCAACGACACAAAATATATTGCCAGACTGAAAATTCATGCACTCAACAAACACACAAATCAATCAAAAGAACTAATCCATTTCTCCAAAATGTCAACACGAAATACTTTAAAGAAAGGGTTTAATGTACAACGCGCGTAGGCAAATGCCATAAATGGCAATATGCGCGTAGGTAAATGATTTTAATGTAGTATGCGCGTAGGCAAATGCTTTGGATGTAGTATGCGCGTAGGCAAATGCTTTTAGTGGTAGCCTGCGCGTAAGCAAATGATTTTGTTGGTCATCTGACCGTAGGCAAGTGAAATTAATATCGTGATATCCGTAGACAGACCGTGTACAAGTAGCGGGATAGCGCATTGAGTGGTGTGTTCGGAATACAGTTGTATACCGAACACAATACAAGTTTGCACATTTATTCTTCGATGTCTTAGGAAGAACATGCTTCTTGCGCATGCAGGATCCGCGTTCAGATTCTAGGAGTCTGTATGCGGCGCATTAGAGGGGTTGATTGGGCATGCGTCGATTCAGCGGCTCGACGCATGCCTAGCAAGGAAGCACAATGAACAGCATGAGCATATTGCACATATTGCATTTGCATACTAGAAACAGCATGAGCATCTGACAGTAGTGTACTGTCAACACTCGCGGAAACGCGGATGTCAACCGCGTCCGCGTTTCCGCTAGGGTTCTTCCCTCAACCGCGCACTCGCTTGCAAGCGAGCGTGCGCATCGGGTGAGGGAAGCGTTCGCCGAAATATGATTCATATGTGTTATCTTTCCAAAATAATTGCATAGACTGAACGATCAGCCGCACATCTAGCTGTGGGCTTGCGCGTTCAAGTGGGTACAACGGTTCATTCCAAATGAACGCGTCAGTCCACAGTGAGATGTGTGGTTGACCGTCCAGTCTATGCAATTTATTTTGGAAAGATGACACATATAAAAGCCTATTTCTGCTAACGCTTCCCTCACCCGATGTGCACGCTCGCTTTCAAGCGAAACAATCAAAACACGGGTCACGGGGGGTCCGACTGGATGACTGCGCTGGACTAGATGGTTGCAGGGGAACGAACGACGAAATTCATACAGTGCGGGTGACCGATGACTGTATTGTCTAGTGGATACATTATATACATTTGTGAATGTTTATCGAACCGTCAAGCGAACAGGATACATATCGAGATGCAATCCTGAGACGTAATTAACCACTCAAATCGACACGCGAAGTGGAAAAGGACCATCTGCTGCAAAGTAGTGGAAAGGACAAACTGCAAAGCGAAAGTGGAGAGCCGAGAGCTTGACGAGAATCGACTCAGCAGATGCCAGCAGGAGTGGCAATATCACCGCAACAAGTCCTAGTTGTGATACAGAGATCGACAATGCAAATGTACTTTTGACCCCAAAAAAACGATATCTTGCTTGGATTCCTCGATTCATTTGCATGTGCAAGTGACGAAATGCAATCGGCCATAGTATATTTCTTCAACTGCTGTGGAAACACCATATTTGTTGGTTTGCAGGGTCGCATTATTAGAGAGCTTACGCAAAGTGGTCGGAGAACTAACAAATAACAAATAAGGGAATCTTCAGTCATAAATTCCGTCCACGTCGACAGATGACAGTTCCTTACTTCTCCACAGTTCTTATCTCTCTCCTTAGCTCTCTCCTTAGTTCTCCGCCCCCACTGTTAACGATTTCTTATCTCTCCGCCCTCCGGAGAAATAAGAACTGTGGAGAACTAAGGGAATCTTTTCCGATTGAGTACCTCACTGCCGCAGATTAAAATTTTCGATTCATCTTACGGTAGATCGGATCGTTTCAACCTGTTCATTCTACAACACAGGACAGAACCGGACGTCATGACGACGTTCTCGATTCCCGATTCAAAAAATTATAATTATTTCTTATTTGTTATGTTAGTTCTCCGGGATTTCACATCTGCGGAAACCAAAAGGGCATTTTTCGTCGCAGAGAGTTAAGCAGAGAAATAAGCGCGATGACGTCGCACGATGCTGACGTGGCGTCGCGCTTAACTCTCCGCGCTTATTTCTCCGCCCCTTGCGGAACCTCTCTATTAACAACGTGCGATGCAGACAACATGGCGACCCTTCCCCCAAGTGTTAGTGGAGGACACCTCGTAATACATTATCATTTGCAGAATAACGATTTCATTAATGTAGCACACGTCGAATACGTCAATGAAGAAGTGCATACAGCACATTCTGAGAGGTACCACTTGACTGCAATTTGAGGCACAAATGGAAAAACGTTCGAAAAACAAATCCACATTCATTGCTTTTTGTCACGAAGTGATCAATCTGGCTGAAGTTGTCCTTACCACGCCCCAATCTTTTTAAGGAGGTCCCAATGCTTCCAAACAGGGGCAATCGTGTTCGCTGCAATCATCCCGCTTGCTGCCACTGCAGGTAATCCAATTCCTGCTCGACCACATGGCGCTGCTGTATGAGTGACGGGCATGCATTTCACGAAGCATGAGGCATAAGTGATACGACATGCTCATCCAGTGCAACACCAGAGACCGTGCGAGCTGAATAGACTGCATTCATGGCGTGTACTATGACATATGTACTAGGGCGGTGGCATACGAACTCTGTGAAATCAAAAGTGTAGGCGATCAGCAACCGTTGTATCACCTGGCTGAGTGGAGTCGCCACAACAATAAAGGCCAGGAAGAGAGGTTCCTGAGCGGGAAAATCGATCCCGGGCACATTTATTCGCACTCTAGAGTGAAGGTTGCAAATGCGTGAATACCTTTTCACTTAGGTGGCCCATGCATTACCCAGGCTCCCTGGAGCGTGCTTGACCCCGAACAAGCGCGAGAAACACTGAGAGGGAGTGGGAAAGCTTGCCTGGTCCAGGGAATGTGGCTTGACCTGCTTTGATGGCCGGGCTGCTCACACCCACACGCACTCCTCAGTCCCGGCCGATCCACCTCCAGATGTATGAAGAGACAGTGAAGGAAATAGTGAAGCAAAGCAAGTGAAGATTCGATTCGTCCAAGAGTAGCCGACTTCCTGCTGAGTGTTCAAGTAGGAATCCACACCCATATGGATTCAGCCCATCGGTTCTTTTGCACTTCTGCAGAAGGATATTACGGAATCGTGTCTGTGTGGACAGTACCACCCTATTTGTCCTTCTACATCCAATCGTGTGGTTGGGCCACCAGGAGATGGCGGACGACGCGGGCATGCAAGGTGCCAATGGCCACACCGAACACACCAACTGGAACCTCTGGGCTGGACAGATTCAGAGCAACCCCGTCTACCTCCCGAGGAAACGCGGAGCCTATGAAAACACGGGGACGACACCCAGGCTTGAGTGATCTAGCCAATGATCAATCTCAAGGAGACTTAGGGCTGCCCTTGCCGCCTCCATGAAGCGAGCCAGAATCTGGGAGGAAGCTCCCATATACCAACTATGACGAGGGGAACCCCTCCTGGCTCCTGAGGGTTGACTGTGGATCTACCAGAGAGCGGCGACTGCAATTTCTGACGTGGAGTGGAGAATCTGGGCGACCCGGAACAACAGGTCAGGTGCGCTCGCTCTGTCTACTGGTGCACGACGCTGAAACTGTGCACGAGCCTGGCGATAGCGCTTCGCAGAAGTGCAGATGCACTGCAAAACCCGTCTTTTTGGAGAGGGGAGGGTGTGCTCCAGCACCCCTGCATCTGAACGCAGGCCTCGGAGGCCCTCGGATAGTGCTTCGAAGAAATTTGACGCTCGCAGGGGCAGAGCCGTGATCAAAATCACTAAAGTCGACGAAGAAGAGCCCATGCCAGCTCGTCAGGCAGGTATGATTCAACGAGGCCACTTGTGCCCGTGGCGGCGGCGGCGCACTGTTAGCCTGTTCAAACTCACGTTTCCATGGTTCTGGCAGAGGCGCTGGAGGGGCTGCCCACGGAGCTGGCGCCGGCATAAGTTCATGTGCCAAGCACAGATCTGCCCGGTCTCTAAACCCGCCTGGGCGGAGGGCTGGGCGGAACAACCTCACAACCACCCCTTTCGGAGCAGGTGAGAAGGTGGGGCCGGCTATGGAGTACCACCGAGGCCATCGGGGAATCGGCCGTAGGATGCCCGCCAACTGGCTGCCTGGGGATCCAGCGCCCTGCAATCATGGCGTATCCTTGCTATAAGGGGCAGCGGAGCAGCAATCCGGGCTGATATAGAGACTGAGATGGAGACGGCGCAACATCTGATTGCTCAAGCTAGGGTGAAAGTGGTGCAAGTGGAACAGAGTTTCCGGGCGCCAAAGACCAAACGCAGAGTACGCGGCGCAGAGTTTCCGGGCGCTAAAGATGGGCATTGGCCCGCAGCGGTGCACGACTCCCGATGGGTGCGCAAGTCGACCCTTCAGGGCTGAAGAAACCTCGGCGTCTGGTGCAGACACGTGCCAGCTGTTTTCCCTTCCACCTTGAGGATGGCTAGCACGCTATGGCTAGCACCCGGACTTCTTCGGAGAGCCTGCAGCTCGGTGTCCAGGGCAAGCTGCACCACTGCAACGCGGTGCCCCTTCGACTGCAACGACGGAAAGTGAGCCTTCGTAAAGATGATGAAGGGACTTGTGGGAGGTCTGCGGTTTCTGCTGGTCGACTGTGATCGGAGAGAGACATTGACAAATGAAGTCTGGCAGCATCACACAACAGTGCCAGGCGAGGTCATGGGCTGCGGGGGATAGAGGAGCTCATGAGGTGCGAGTCCTTCCCTACACCTCCTCCTTCCTGGTGGTAGCAGCCAGGGAGGAGTTGTATGAGCTGAGATAGCGCGCCGAGAGTATGCTAGGCCGAGCGGGCCTCAAGACAGGGCAGTGGGACCCGGCCCAGGCCATTGATCAGCTCAGCCATTGATCAGCTCAGCCTGGAGGTGGTCCTGGCACAGGGCTAGTTCTGCGTGACGGCGGAGCGGCTCAAGAAGCGATCTCGAATGCAAACGAACTGCTCTTTTCAAGAGTGACCCGCATGGGGAGATGCGATGACCGCGAATGGTGAGGCGGCGGACATCTGGACGGCGATGAATGGGACGCAGTGCTCTGAGATCGGCCATGCGGATACTAGCTGCAGCGCCCCAGAGATGTTCCGAGAACATATACCGCCGAGGGCAGCGCAGTTCAGGCAGCTGTGCTAGCGCGAGGGCCAAGACTTGCTGCCAGCGGCCGTGAACACAACGCGCCTGTGCATGCTCCATCTGTTGGGGAAGAAAGCGCCTGTGCATGCTCCATCTGTTGGGGAAGAAAGCGTTGCGGGCGACTTGGATTCAACCCTACCTCCAAACGACGCCCATGAGGACATGGGCGCTGACTCAAGAGGTGAAGAGCGTTGCAACGCTGCAGGCCATGCACTTTGAGTTTGCCTCCAATCATAGACACACCCAAAAGGACAGCCGACTGGAGCCACGTGCAGAGGCTGCTGATTGGAGCCACGTGCAGAGGACGTGCATGGAGCCTTATGGGCTTCACAGCCGGGGCGGCAGCGCCCCGGACCTGTCCTCGCCCGGGTAGCTGTGGCTGCGGCCCCATCAGGCTTCTTTGAGGCCTCCGTTCCCCGGATTCTCTGCGCACCGTTGGATGGCGTGATCTGTGGTGCCCCCTCGTCATTCAAACAGATTGTTCTGCTGGGATACCTCGAGGGAAGGGGCGCCCCCCGGCAACTACTTTGCGTCCCTCGCAGCTTGGGACGATGACTCACCCATAGCTGCCACGATGGCGCCGCAGAAAGCGCTCGTGCGTTAACGGCGTGCCAATCATCTCCACCTGTCACCTTGCACGGCCCGAAGCGTGTGAGAGCAATGGAATGCTTTCCACCTCAGGATCAACCTCTGCTGCAAGGGTCCACGGGCAGCACATCAACGGCACAAACCGCAGCTGTTATCTGCTGCAGACCGAGGAGCGGGCATCCTGAATTGGTGAGCAATGGGCAGAAAGGGTGGCAGCACTCGCCTCTACTCGGCTTCGAATGTCCGGGATGACGTTTTCCAGAGCCGCGTACAAGCACTCGGCCCGCTCCTTCTTCAGCGCCTTGTACTCGGGGCTGCGCCCCGGACCCTCCCCGGCCGTGAGCAGCTCTTGAGATGTCAGCCAAGATGTCGGCCCTCGCCGCGCACCCTCGGCCGCACAAACGACGGAATCAGCAGGTGCGAGGGCTCAGGTCACCTGTTACGGTCCATACCCTCCCAGATGCTGTACGGCTCGTTGCCGGCGGTGTACGCATGCACCTGCAGCACGGGGCCGCCAGTCCAGTCCAGTCCAGCATGGTGCCCCGTGAGCGCCCACGAAGCCGGTCTCGAGGCTGAAACAGAGCGCTGCATCCAGTGCCCACCTCGTCGGAATGGTCCCTCGTGGGCATCACGCGGGCCATCGGGCGTCACGGCGGGGGGCCCACCACATGCTTGCCATCGGGCGCCAGAGTGGGGTCGAACACAGTGGGGATTGAAATGATGATCACATTTTGGGGTGCTTCCACCCCTAGCTCCCTGCTCCATTTTGACCCCTCCCAGGAGAGGCCGCTCCTCCGTGAGTGGGGGGCCATCTCCAAGGGGAGCGAGCCCAGATAGGGAGAGAGGCGAAATTCGCGGCTGGCCTGTGGACACTCCGCGCAGGCTTTCACTTTGCACAGCGCGGACACATCGGTTTCCCACCAGCACAGCCATCAGAAGTTCGATCCTCACCAGTCGTTTACAACCACGTGGTGGCACTCAAGGTCGTCCGGGAGGTCGGATGCATCGATCCCCTGCTCCCCGCGGCGCACCCATCGTCACAGGCCCTGCGGATGGCAGCCTCTTGCACCAGCCCGCGAATCGCCCAAGAACCAATCGGTGATTTGCCATGAAATTTGCAAAGGGTGTCTAAGCTGCAAAGGGTGTCTAATTCCGTGCACCTGCCAGGGCTCCAGTGGCAGTAATTGGGGAGGGAGGGGGGTAGTCCAGGCCAGGTGCCACAGCACTGCTGGAGGTAGGGGGATTTTAGGGTTTTCAGGTGCAATCTGGTTTGGTGCCAGGGCAGCACTGGGGGCAAGGGCTTCGGGCACCCCAGGCAGGTGCCAGGACTCTGCTGGGGTGTGGGAGGGGGGGCACTCTGGGCCAGGTGCCCGGCCTACAAGTGGGGTGTAATGCTCCGGGGTGGTTGAATCCAGGCCAGGCTCTCGGGCTATGCTAGGGGTAGTCGGAGAGGGGGGGAATTCGGGCCAGGTGCCAGGGCTCTGCTGAGGGAAGGCACCAGGTGGAGGTGCATGAAGCTGGCGCACTCTGGGGTCTCCATCTTCTCCTGTTTTTCCCTGTTGCCACGTAGCTGGTCCAGTCACTCAGCAGTCTCCTTGCCTCTGATTGGCCAAGCTGCGGATTCCTCCATCTCGATTGGCCAGGCTGTGTGGTTCCTCAATCACGATTGGTCAGGCTGTGTGGTGCCTCCATCATGATTGGCCAGGCTGTGAGGTTCCTCAACCACAATGTGCCCGCACCCTGTGATGCTCGGACTCAGGGCAGCGCGCGTACATGTCTCTCTGTGGCATCACTCATGAACACTTGAGGTTGCTGGGGCCCGATTCACCGCAGTCACTCTGGATTGCAATTGAACCACCATTTAGTTTTGATCGAACTTGATTTGTCAGCAGCGTCTATGGATAGTGTGCCTTCTCCACATCAGGGCACGGATCGGCAGGGATTCCACGAGGCACGGGCATGCGCTGTCTCTGCAGGCAAAGGGGCGCCCAGAGTGATGAGGAGAGGGGGCTGACCCTGGGAGGGCGCCCTCCGGCAGCAGGCGCTGCGTGTCCCACACCGAAGCGTTGGATATCACAATATCGGAGCGGATCACCTCGCCCTGTGACAACCCTCCCCAAGCCCCAACCTGACACTCAATCATCTGTACGGCGAGGCGAGGCAGCCATCTGTG